>PVLD010005885.1:0-106639 GCA_004027595.1 Dinomys branickii | reverse complement strand
GTTCCACATCCTTAGTCATTCGAGAAATGCAAATAAAAACAACATCGAGATTTCATCTCACCCCAGTAAGACTGGCCAGTATGAAAAAGTCATCCAATAACAGATGCTGGCGAGGCTGTGGAGAAATAGGGACTCTATTACACTGCTGGTGGGAATGCAGACTGGTGCAACCACAGTGGAGAGCCGTTTGGAGATTTCTCAGCAAACTAGGTCTAGAGGTTCCATTCAAACCAGCTATTCCCCTTCTGGGTATTTTCCCAGAAGATCTGAAAACATCATATCACTCTGATATATGTGCACCCATGTTTATAGCAGCGCAATTCGTAATAGCTGAAATGTGGAAGCAACCCACGTGTCCATCCAAAGAAGACTGGATTTAAAAACTGTGGCATTTTTATATAATGGAATATTATTCAGCTATAAAGAAAGACAGTTTTGGGGCCTTTGTAGGCAAATGGTCAAAATTGGAGTCCATACTCATAAGTGAAATAAATCAGCGGTACATGAGCAGGCAACGTATTGTGTCACTGGTGTGAGAACCTGAGAGTGGGAACATAAACTAAGAGACATGAAGGAAATCTGTTCAAAAGCAAAGAACAGATGGGACAAGGGAAAGGAGAAAAGAAAGAGGCAAAAATGTATGTATGTATATATGTATATACATATGTGCAGGAGGGCTAACATGGTTCTACTGTTGTATTATGTCACTTAATGCTAAGGAATAGTTGATGACTGGTTATTCGATCAATCTTGTATGTCTGTATGTGTTATCCTGAGCATACACTTTGAAGATACCAGTATGCAAAGCAGCAATTATTGTTGGTTTTCTGTTGCTTTGTCTATAATTCAATTCTCATCATACTGTTATTGTTCTACTTTGTGCCTCTTTGTTAATGCTTTCCAGTTTTTTTTTCTGTTGTTGAGATGATTAATTGTTTGACCAGTTTTGCATGTCTGTATCTGTGTTCATGAATATACACTTCAAAGATATCAATAGGTAAAGCAACAACCATTGTTGAGTCCCTGTCACCTTGTCTGTAAATCCGTTTTGATTGTACTATTTCTTATGCTACTTTGTGTCTGTTTGTTAATATGTTTTTGTTCTTTTACTTTTAAAATAAATAAAATATTAAAGTATGGAAATGTAAAACATTATCCAATTAAAAATGACCTTACATTGTTTCTTAATTTTGGTGTCTAAATTAAAGTATCATTCTCAAAATAATCCTGACTTGACTTATGCGTAAGTATCAGCCCTCACACTCATCTCCTAAACACTCAAATAACATTGGTAAATCTTGCAAATTCTCAAAATTGTACTGAAAGCAGCCTCTGCTCAGACCACTCCTCGGTTGAGGCCAGCTCAGGCTATCTTCCACACACTGCGCTTTGGCCGAGCTGAGCTCCTACGATCCGGGCATTTTCCGGAACATTTTATATTCCCACATCCATCATTGCCTCTGTAAGCACGTATAGAAGCGCTCTGAAGGAAGCGTGTAAGTGTATCCACAACAAACGAGGGCAACTAGTGTGTATTTCCTTACCAAGCAAAAGAAATGTCACAACCGTGACACAAAATTCAGAGCTTCTTAAAATCAAGTGTTCCCACAGGCAATTGCTCTAAAGAGGCTCACAGAATCTGGCACTGAATGATTCGACCACACCAACTCACAGGCGCCTGTTTGATCAGCACAGTCCAGAAAATCCAGCTGTGATGACTGCCCGTTTGCACATGGCAGCAACAAGAACTAGCAGTTTTATTTTCACTGGCAGCTGCTTTTATGATTCAGATGTCCCCAGCTCACTTACATTTTCCAGCGCTGCTGAACAATTTTTTCATAATGTCTGCAGCTTGACTGGGTGATGGGGAAGGTGGCATGGAAATAACTGACTAGAACTACCATGTGTTTTGCTATTCTTTACAGCTGAGAGTAAACAACTCCCTGTGTGTAGGAACAGTCTTTGCCAAGCTCCTAAGTTTTTAAAAATTATTGCATGTTGAGTTTAGCACCAAATTAAAATAATAGTGAAGTGAATGATTTCACAGTTCTTTCAGAACCAATGATCTTAGAAAAATTTAGGACATACAAATTAGATGGCATTCTCACCTCCCAACATTTAGATGAATGTAAATTACTCAGAAACAAGTGGTTTAAATGAGCTTTAAGATACTTATAATTGCATTAATTATGAGACATATCAAAATATTTTAATTAAAATTATTTCACATTATGATATACATTATCACTATTAAGCATTTCTACCTTAATTCAAACCTGTTTTAATATGCTTAGTTATTATAAGATATAAAAATGGAATAATTATACACTAAACTCAGAAAACTCTCAGAAAATATAATGTCAAGGGTAATGTAAAAGTGAGCACCAGCTACAACTAGGTGACTTTTAAAGCCCTTTTATTCCTAGCAATTCCACAGCCAGTTCTATGTGTTCTGGCTAAGAATTGACCTCATGAAATTTAATAAATTTAGAAAAATCCATAGGTGCCATCTGTACATTTCTTTTTTAACTCAGAATATATAGAACAAGGTGTAATAGATTTAGTGATTGACTAAATTTAGATTTACTACTTTTCACCAAAGATTTGAGACAGCAGACATTAAAAAAGCATGAAATACAGTACCCAAATATATATGAATATAAAACACAAAATCTTAGGATTGATACACAGAAGATGAAAATATAGTGCCAACATACTTGTTTGATGCAAAGTTTTAACTGCCACTGAGTTTCCTAGTAAAGATAGTTTAAGGTGTAATTGGAACGAACTACATTACCCTTCTCTAGAAAGGAGGGACTATCATATTTTTAAAGGAAAACTACACTTTTCTAGAAGTTATTACTAAAAATTGTTCATAAAAATGTATATAAGGCATGAGTTAAGACTAGAAAAACTCTATAACCTTATTTCCAGGAAATACTTTAGCAAAATTTGTTGTATCTACAACAAAAGACAAGCATGTAACAGTACCTATGCTTTACCATGTGGGAATCGTTCAAGGGAATGAACTAATATAATGCAAATGTGTAAGCCAGTGGTGACTCAATCTAACTGAAATAGAGAATGAACTGATCTTTACCCTCTATCACATTCTACTGAAATGCAACAGCTGCTCCCAAGGACTTTCAAATTATGTAACAAGGTTGTGTGGGTACTGAAGCCCCATACTCTTCAGAATTTATTTTGTTGTGCTTTATAGTATATAAAGTTCATTTTCAGCTGTAACAGTACTAGTGCCAATGAGACAAATATTTCGGGGTTAAGAAAGGTTTCCCCACTCACAATTCAAAGCTTTCTCTCTCCTCAGATGACAGACACAAGCATGCTATTAGATGCTTTCCTTTCCCTCTGCACATCCTTTGAGTTCACTTTCTCCTTTCACATTGTCCAAAAGCAGCAGTAACACTCCCAATCACTTGTGATCATAACACAGAGAAACATAGTAGATCATTTCCAGCAAAGACTGGCTGCCAGCGAGGGTTTAGCTGCCTATCTGGCCACAGCCATGGTATCATCGCCTCCACAAAAGGAAACATTGGGCTGTTATTTGGGAGAGACTGTGTACATCCGCAAGCCTGACCCCACCAGCTTTTACCAAGTTCTTTGTCTTTTTTGTTTGTGAGTGAGAATTTTTGTTTTGCTACTGCTCTTATTGCTTGTTTAATTGTTTTTGCCAAGAAACACATTTAGGCCGCCAGGGCTTTCCGCAGGATAGCCCGTCCTGCTCTCTCCAGGGTGTCCTTTTACCTTGCTTTTTCCTCTTTTACTCGGCCCAAGCTCACTCTGTAGAGCCAGTTTCTCTCTCACTTTTCACTTTTACTTTTCCCAGTAAACTTTGCAATTGCTTTTCAAAAAAAAAAAAAAAAGAAAGAAAGAAAGAAAGAAACACATTTAGTTCTGGCCAATCAAAAGTGGAAGGTGGGGCAACCCATTCTGGACTCTCCTCTCTTAGGAGTTTTTCCCGTTCCCCATTCCTTTTCTTCAGTGAAATTTCCCCCTCTTAAAAAATGTTGGAAGGTGGAAGACTGAGCCAGAGCTGGGTCCCCTAGTACCGCTTACTCACTAATAATCCCAGGGTATAATATACCTGTTCAATTAAAAAAAAAAGCAATATGTTTGATTAGCTGTTACCTAGTTTACTGCAAGTAGAGAAGTCTACGTTTGCCGCTAGTTAACGGGCATCTCTTTAGTACCTTAAGCAAGTTTGGGAGGTAAAAAGAGTTAAGTTTCGTAAGGAAGAGCAGATCCCATTATCTCTTTTTTTTAATTTTAAAGAGAAAAACATATCAAAATAACAACAACAAAGACAAAAACAATAAAAATGATACAGAATTTCAAAACAAGATGATAGGAAATTAACAACGGTTGTTATATTACATACTGATATCTTCGAGGAAGTTGCTCACATTACCAGATGTTAAGAATGCAAGATGGATCAAACCATTAAAGATAATAAAAATAATTAAAAACATTAGAAATGATACAGACCTTCACTCAAAAAGATGGTAGGAATGCACCAATGGTTGTTATTTTGCATGTTGCTGTCTTCAAATTAGTTGTCCAGATTACCAGATATAAGCATGGAAAACTGACATCTACTGGTTTATTGAAAGGAACAGTTAATGCTTTAAAATTTTTTTGATCCATTGTCTCTACAGGCATATACTAGACCTCTTTTCCTGAGTTTAAAAAAATGTATTTATTAAGACAAAAACGTTAAAAAAATGCAACACAGTGAATTTAAGACAAAAAAAAACCCTAGGAGTGTATGGTATGTGCACTTGGATATATTTGCTTATGTGTTACCAACAAACCAGACTGTTACCCTGAGCAGTATTTTTGTGAGTCCTAGGTACTCAAAAAATACCAGTGAATGTGCTCAGAGAAAGCATAGACAATATTAAGTACTTTATGAAGAAAAAAGACAATGTGAAAAAGAACAATGTGATATCTCAAGCTCATTTCAAAGACACTCCGTTTGACACAGGTTTTATGGAACACAAAAGCCTATTCTCATTACAGAAATTTCTGTGTGCAATTTTTCAGGGACTTTTCTTCTTTCTAAAATCCATGTCAAGGCCAGGCATGGTGGCACACACCTATAATCCCAGCTTTCAGGCAGCTGAGGCCAGAGGATCGCCATGAGTTTAAGGCCAGCCTGACCTACATAGTGAGCTCAAGGCCAACCTGAAATACATAGTGAGACTCTGTCTCAAAATTCAAAAAAACAAACAAACAAAATCCATGACATAATGCAGCACTAAGTAACATTTTGATATTTCCACTCATTAAGCTGTCCTAAAATAATAACTGATACTTTTATTTAGAAAAGCCTATTTCTGCTCATTTTTTTCAAATAGTTGAAAGGAGGACCACATACACTATAAGAACTACAAAGATCACACCAAAGATGTTGGAAATAATAAAACCAACATTTACACTAATGTATAACCTTCATAGATATTTTGCCTTAAAATAATATCAAGTACCAAGGTACATGGATAATAAGCTGTCTAATCAATTTTCAAGTTAGAGGATGCAGTTAAAGAGATTAAAGAATTTGAACTGAGAAATTTGAGTTTAAATTTTATGATTTGGGGCAAATCTACTTAACCACATGCACTGAGATATGATAGGGACATAATTTTAAAACACTGGAAATTTTTTATGAATTAAATGAAATAATGCACGTGTATTATGAGTTTTCCATTACTACAGTTAAATACCTAGGCCTGGGCAAATTTATAAGAAAAGAAATTTATTCGACTCACAGTTTTAAAGATTCAAGAACATAACATTTGCATGAGCTCAGCTCTGGTGACAGTCTTATGATGAACTGGCATCACAATTCATGGGATGACTGAGAGAGAAAGGAAGTGACCACATCACCAGATACCAGATGGGCAGGCAAAGGTATTGTGGAGGAAAAATTCTGAACTTCTCAGTAGACTCAATGTCACTAGATCGGGTAGATATGGATTGATGAAAATTATATTCCTCTTTCTTCAAGTAACTTCACACACTCTTTCAATGTTCTTTTGTGATTATATTTAGTGGTTTAACTGAAGAATATGCTGTAAAAAGTGATTTTCAGTGTTACGATGAAAGGTTGCAAGGAATTACTAAATAAAACATCCTCTAACTGCTTTTATTCTTATGAACAACAACTATATTTTGAAATATCATCTGATATAGTTTTGTTCTTTTTTAATAATTTTTTTATTTTTAAAAGTAAAAAAAGAGGAAAACATTAACAAAGAGACACAAAGTAACACAACAGTACAATCAAAATTGAACTATAGACAAAGTGACAGGGAATTAACAATGGTTGCTATGTTACATATTGATAACTTCAAAATGTATGCTCAGGGAAACACATATAGACATACAATCTTGATGAAACAACCAATCATTAACTGTTCCTTACCATAAAGTGACATAAGTCAATGGTGGAACCATGTTAGCCATCCTGCATATACATACATAGATACATATTTGTCCCTTTCTTCCTTTTCTCCTTCCCCTCATCACATTCAATCTTTACTTTTGAACAGATTCCCTTCATACCTCCTAATTTATATTCCCACCTCCAGGTTCTTACACTAGTGATACAATATATTGCTTGCATATATACCTTTGATTTATTTCACTTATGAGCATGGTGTCCAATTGTGACCATTTGCCTATAAAAGCCTCAAATTTATCTTTCTTTATAGCTGAGTAATATTCCATTATATAAAAATACCACAGTTTTTTTATCCAGTCCTCTGTGGATGGACGTTTGGGTTGCTTCCACAATTTAACTATTACAAATTGTGCTGCTATAAACATGGGTGCACATATATGGCGGTGATGTGATGTTTTCAGATCTTCTGGGAAAATACTCACAAGGGGAATAGCTGGGTTGAATGGGACCTCTAGACCTAGTTTGCTGAGAAATCTCCAAACCATGCCCTCCACAGTGGTTTCACCAGGCTGCATTCCCACCAGCAGTGGAGAAGAGTTCCTATTTCTCCACAGCCTCATCAGCATTTGTCATTGGATGATTTCTTAATGCTGGCCAATCTTACTGGGGTGAGATGAAATCTCAATGTTGTTTTTATTTGCATTTCTCAAATGACTAAAGATGTAGAACATTTTCTCATATTTATTTGCCATTTGTATTTCTCTATTTGAGAAGTGTACATTCATCTTAGATGCCCATTTGTGGATTGGGTCTTTGAATTTGGACAGGTTCATGCTTTTTAATTCTTTGTATGTTCTAGATAGAAGATCTCTGTCTGAGGGACAGCCAGCTAGGATTTTTTCCCAATTTGTGGGTTTTCTTTTTACTTTGTTGGTGATTTCCTTAGATGTGCAAAATGTTCTAGATAGAAGATCTCTGTCTGAGGGACAGCCAGCTAGGATTTTTTCCCAATTTGTGGGTTTTCTTTTTACTTTATTGGTGATTTCCTTAGATGTGCAAAAACTTTTCAATAAGATGAGATCCCAGTTGTTGATTTTTTAAAGTGTTTCCCTATAGTTTTGTTCTTGATATTCTGTTTTTAGTCATCTAGCCATTCTATCCTTGAAACTAGATAAAGAGAATAGTTCATAATCACATTTTAAAAGCCTTTTTAGCTCTTGAGTAAATTTTTTACAAAATTATAGCAGAAGTAATCATTCTTGAAGGCCATATTGTTCAGAGCCAAGCTTGAGATGAAACATTTTTGTTTTCATTTTTGTGCTAGGATTCTAAAATCCCTGAAATATCTATGACTCCAACCTTGGAAAAGTTGTAGATTTATTTCAAGTTGGATACAGGCACACGTGAGATGTGAGAATTGGCTGAGAGCATACAAATGTTACCAGTTAGCAGGAAAGAAAAATTAGAGTTGTTATCAACATTTTTGCAATAGGCCTCTGAGTGAACCCAGCTCTCTACTTCATTTTGAGGCTGGTAGTGAACAGACTTCGGGTGGCTTCCATGTGCTCCATCTCCCAGTGTTCATATCCTTAAGTAATCCCGCCCCTTTAGGGAAGGCAAGCCCATGACCTGATTACAGGCAATTGAATAAAGCAAGTAAACAGGCTGCCTCTCCTATGACTAAGTTATGTTTTATGTTAAAAGTTATGGGCTGTCATTCCTATAATTATATTATATAAAAATTTATGTTAGCAGAGTCCCTCCATGAAAGCTTGATGAAACAAATGGCCTTGTTGGAGAAACACACAGGGAAGAAACTACAGCTGGCTCCTAGGAATGAGTGCTGGTCATTAGGATCTGGAGGAAGTCAATAACCAAGTGCTAACAAGAAATGTCTAGAGACTGAATTTTGTCAGCACCTAAAATAGCTTGAAAGTAGATTCTTCTCTTGTTAAGCCTCCAGAAGAGCCTGGCCAACAGCCTGGTTGGAGAGACTCTGAGAAAAGTATAAAAATAATCTATGCCTTATTTCCTGTTCCCTAGAAACTGTGAGAGTAATATATATGTGATCATTTAAGCTGCAAATTTTATACCAATTTGTTATCACCTCAACAGAAAGATAATACAGCATTGAAATCTACAAGGAGGAAGTAGATTATATGAATACTCAGTTAGGTTACATGGATCCCACAGCAGAAGGAACTTCCTTTACCAAGATAGAGCATAGCCCACGAGACTGGAAGCCTTGTGTAGAAGATTTAAGTCTGATGGCCTGACCTGAACCCTGATCATTAGAATAGTTTCTGAGGGAAGAGTCCAGATAGATGCCTGAGAGCAGCCTTCACAAATTTTACATGTCCCGTGAGTGACTCAGAAGTTCCTCAGAGCTCCCTAAGAGATGTAGAAGTGCCTGAAAGAGCCAATGGCCTAACAACACCTGGAACAGCAATAAGAAGGGTGTGGACTTAAGGATTCAATAGAGGGTGGAGGCCCACATCAGCAGACACTAGACAAGATAACAGAACAGAAAGAAGTGTCCCCAAAGCCAGTTTCCCAGTTCCAACATGGGGACAGCCCATACGCACACTTTCTGGGAAAGAAGAAAAATTGGAGACAAAGACTCCTCAGGGATTGTATTTGACCCAAACACATTGAATTTTTTGAAGAGCATATCCAAGTTTTCTACCTTCACTAGAAATACAAATTTGAAACACAAATTAAATTTTAGTTACAGCAAAGTAAAGTGATATTTTTACAATGCCAAATGCCACTCATCAGGAGGCCATATAATTTAGAAACCATTGTATTTGCCATGATAAATATAAAATACACATATGGGCTCTATTTTATCATACTATTGCGCCATGTTCTGATTTTTATCATATACTATACTTTCCTATTTAACATTTTTCCATTGATTCCTCAGTGTTTGCTATTTAAACAAAAAAATCTTGGTTGCAATTAAGGAAGATTTTTTTAAACCTCAAGCATTATTCCTCTTTTAATGCTTTGTTGTAGTAACAAAATTCCCTCAATACTAGTGAAATTTCAAAGCAGGGACTTTTTTTTCTACACTATCTCTGTCTTCTATACCAACTATCTACCAATTCTCTAACACAGAGCCAACTCATCTTCTACAAGTGTGTGTCAACATTTATTAAATTATGACTGTTCCCAACATTTCTTCTAACCTTGGCTACTAAACAAGATTATGGCATGAAGTCCTTATTCTCATGTTGTGTTACTCACCTTTCCATTGCTAGGAGAAAATATTTGACATAAACAACTTAAAGGAGAAATGATTTATTTGGCGCCGGACTTCAACACATGTTTACTTAGCTCTGTTCTTCCTAGGCCTGTAGCAAGACAGAAACAGAGCGGAAGAGTGTGGTGGACAGAAACTGTTTATTTCATAATAGCTGGGAAACGGAGAGATAGAAAGAACCAGAGAGAAAGGGGCTGGGGACAAGATATGACCTTCAAAGTTACACTACCATGGATCTACCCAGCTAAATAGTCTACACTTCTCAATAAGTCCGCTGCAATATGAACTCGTCAATAAGCTCATCCAGTCATCTCCCTAGGCCCCACCTCTGAACACTGTACTATTGGGGCCCCAAATCTCAGCATGAGTCTGTGAGGTACACTTCATATTTAAACTATAACAACTATCAACTGGTTTGGATCCTTTCTCCTGGAGTCTTTGCCATACAGAATTCAGAAGTACTCATACATGTAACAGACTAGGAGGCCACAGACTATGGCTATGAAACTCTTCAAGTAGGCAAAGGTTTGAAGATTTTACACACAGTTTAGAATGAAAAAAAGGTGGACACAGTTGCAATGTGGACAGGAGAAAGGAAGAAAGTGTTTAAATGTTACTGTGGTAAATCTCTCTTCATGCTATTTGAAAGAATGCAAATAAAATATCTTCTATGTTAAGATTATTTTACATTTGATGTGCACATGCTAACCTTAATACCACTTATTTTAGGAACTATAAGAGTGCATGAGGTTATTTTAATAAAAAAAAAAACATGCTGAGTATGTTCATTTCATGGTGGTTTGAAAGCTCCATTGTGGAAGATCATACAAAATGTATGAATCCTGTTTGCTGTTTGTGTGAGGTTGTAGATGTAAGTGTAAGAGCTTTTACTGACTGTGGACTACCCAGGATATACTGAGTGTTTTGATATATATATTTCAATTACTTTGCTGCATAATAGATAACCACAAATATTTGGGACATAGAATATAGAATTTATCTTCATTCACCATACTGCTGTTCACTAGAATTTGTGAAACTTGTCTTCAAGTTATAGGTGGGTTCAGGTCAGTTTTATATGCCTTTTCAGGTCCTAGTCCCAAGAAGGTTTTTTCACTGAGTGAAATATAAGAACTCCAAAAAGCAAGTACAACTATGCACGTACATTGCAGGCTTCTATTTGCATTATCCTCTAAAAGCCACTGGTCAAAGCAGTGAGTTGCCCGAGCTCCATACTCTTGCTAGCGTGTGTTCATATTGCCAAAACAGGGGAAAAATAATTGAGACCAATAATTCAATATACACATATTGATGAATTACATTTTAATTATATTTTCCATTATATTATGCATGAATAAGACTCTACTTAATAAATTATAATTTCTTGTAATCATTATGGTCCTTAATCTTATGAAAAAATCACCAAAGATGATGATATTGAGTATCTTCCATTTTTTAAACCACATCCCTCGACTATGTAAAAATATCAGATATCCTAGCATTAACATAAAATTTATAATAAGTTTATAAGCATCTTAGTAACTTGAAAACTATTCACAAAGCAAAGCTAGAGGCAACGTCCTGTAGCAGTCCCACATCCCTATTTGCTCGCACACTATGAACTGCAGGAGGAACATTATACCTATTTCACATCACTCCCTTCTGGGGTGAAGGCAATGTATTTTGGCATTGGGAAAGAAACCAGTTTAAAAAAAAAAAAAATCTGTAATAGCAAATTTAAAGCCCAGGATGGAGAGTCTGATAGACTAGCACAATCACAGCTTGATTTAGAAAGCAGCAGGGAGCTAGTAGAGAGACTTAAAGAGGAAGATTGAATAGCTGGCACAATAGAAAAGGAAGATTGCTTTCGCTAAAGATCATTTTGAAACTCCACAGAAACATGATAGTACCTCCAAGCAGATGAGGACTTCAGAAAGAAATCATGCAAAGGCAGAGAATGCTGCAAATCTCCCTGTTAGGAAAAAAAAAAAAAAAAACAACGAAAGAAGATCAAGATAGATATGGTCATTACAAAGGGATGGGAAGTGGGTGTTTTCATTATCAGAACAGCTTTGTGCTCACCTTAATGGCAGGAAACGTCAGAACAAAGCTGGACCTTGCCTGGGAGCAGACCGGAGAAGACATATCAGCCTCCACAGCACCAGTCCTCCATTGTGGTAGTTGTAGTTGAAGTTGTTTCCCAGTTCTGAAGGCTACAAAAGATCCATGACTTTAGTTCTGCATTGCCTTCAGTTATGGAATCTTAGGCTGGCCATGTATTGATCCTGTCTCAAGCATCAGCAACTCATAACTGATTAAAAACTATGTAAATATATTAATATATCCACCTTCTCCTTACCTGAAAGATGAGGGGAAACCCTCAAAATTTCATTAAACTTTTCAAAAGAAAGGTGCCACCCCATTTCAGAATACAGTAGTAATTATTATGCACATTCTACTTCATCCAAATCAGTTTTAGTCTGCTCACATTATTAAAGGATAAAGACGTTTTTCTGTTAAATTTTTGGTAGAGTTGCATGTGATCGCAAACTAGTGTCTGCTACTGTTGGTTTGGTCTCCTTTCCATTGTGCATTCTGCAATGATAGTATTGTTATATTTACAGGAAAGTATAGCTTTGGTTGTTTTCTAGCTTTTATACTTTATTAGTATATATTTGAAGTATGTAATGATTTCATTCCTTGTGGGGAGCCAGTGCACGTAACCAGCACATACCCATTCTTTTTGTCACCCCTTTTCACTCACCTCTCTCAAGAGGGGGATAAATTGTGGTGAGTTTTAACCCAGTGATACAACCACAAAACAAAAAAGTACAATTTTCAAATTCATAAGTACATCATTCTCTTCCAATAATACCTCAATCACTAACCTTCAAGGAGAAATGCAGAATTTTAGTGAGATTTTCTTCTCAGCAGCTGGAAGAATTATGAAGCACATCTCTACTTAGAAAAACTTCATTCCTCATGACAGGAAGTATATCCAAATTCACTTTTGAGTGAGCTAGATCATATCATGCGAACTCTTCAACACTTTGATAAAGACAGAAGTCATGTCAGTTACAGTGTGTGAAGAGCAGGCAGTAAAGCCTTTTCTGAAATAGAACTTTTTCCAAGTAGAGTATTCCAAACACACCTTCTGAAATCATCCAGAGTTTCATATATTAAAACATTGATATCTTAAGTATGTGTCTGCCGCACAGAGACCCTAGGGAGGGTGATTATATGTTGATTTACAATGACATTTAACATTGCAGCCAAAGAGGCATTTCACATGTTGAGAAAACAAGTGGTTTGTATCTATTTACATGTAGAACTAAACAGCAGGGGAACATTTTCCTATGATCTCAAGTTTTCATTTATATAGACTGAGAAGTAATAGTTAAATAACTTTGTAATTACACTTGTCCCTGTACACTAGTCAGATAATGGCCTTTATTCAGCCAGGCCCACCCATAATGCCACTGTTCATGCCAGAAGCACAGATGAGAAAAAGTTCATCTTGGGAAAAAGAGCAAATCTAGGTTTACCTCCCAGTTCAGTTTCATCATCTGCAGCATAAGGATAGCATTCTATTCATACTATTAAGAGATCAAGTATGCCAATTGCCTGGCATGTAGTCACTCAGGATAAAAGCTCCAAAATAATGATTTCATAGTTGTTAAGCATCGGAACACCTTCCCCCAATTCTCTTTCTAAAGAAATTTTTTTAAATAAAATAGATGCAAAGCAAGAGATTCATAAGGCAAAGAGCTTTAGAGAAAATTTCCAAATTCTTTTGGCTGCAGTTGTAAAACTAGCACTACAAACTGGGCATGAAGAGGTCCTTTAAAAATGTCACAATCTGTGATGGGGCAAGTTTTATTCCATAAGTCATTTGGATAAAGGCTAAATTGGAATGATTATTGGGAAATAAAAAGAAGAGAAAGTGCAGGTGAGAGAGATTGCCATGTTATCCTCTCCAAACCACATCTGAGCTCCCTGTGCTGGGGTTTAGGGAAGGAATTGGGAAATCCAAACACTCAGCTAATAATCCCAGTGGATGTTGAAAAGGCCAAGCACTTGTCACAGCTGATAACTCACTCCCCTGACGATATCTAAAATAAGGACACCACAACAGTTTTTTTCATAGAAGAAAGAAAAAAAAAAACATTGGCACTTTCTAATTGATAGGTAGGTAACAGCCCTCACCTAAATTTAGTTTCCTGGGTATACGTAATCACGTGGTACAGATCAAAAGACGTTTGTGTGTGTGTGTGTGTGTGTGTGTGTGTGTGTGTGTGTGTGTTTGCCAGCATAAAGCCAAAGCTGATGCAAGATTTTGAATTGACCACATAAACCCAAATTTTGCTTTCCTTTCTTCACCCCATTTTCTTAGGGCTTCTTTTCATCTTTATCAGTCCTTTGGGCTAACCAAAATTCTTTTAGTGATTTCCCATTTGAATCATGTATGTAGTGTTCCAGGCAAGTAGATGTCACTCAAGAGAAAAGCTCTAGAATAATGAAGATTTCATAATTTTTGCACATCTTTTGTAAGTCTACCTTAAAGTCTTGTATCCCTAAGTTCTTCTACAAAGCAAAATGAGCTTCTTTTTCCCCTCATCTCATTCCCCTCAGAATATTAATTTTGCAATAACCATGGTAAAATAATTTATACTAATGAGCAATGGCCTGATAGTTATACAATGATAAAAATTCCTTGTATGTTTAAATAGAAGGATTGTTGCCCAAAATGTGTCACACAATATTGAGCAAATATATGCTTCTTTTTTTAATTAGAAAAATGAGAAAAGAATTAGTGAGTTTTGATATATGAGTTTTCAGGTTCTCTTTTTCCAAACTAAATCGGTTTTTTCCTAGATTTACTTCTTCCTAAAATTCTGTTATCCTGGGTTCTTTGTGAGTCCCACATATTTTTTGTTCATATCTGTTTTCATCCAGAAATATTGTCATAAAAACAAGGTCTCCAGCAATAGAAACCCAGGTGTTAAGGGAGAGGGCATACGGAGGGTCATGCATTAGCCAGGGAGTGAGCACATTTCCCACCTGAATAAAAACCAGCACAGTTATCACTGTGTAAAAGGCTAACCCATAACCCATGGGGACGTGCCATGGAATATTATTGCCATTTGCAATAAAGAAAGCTGCTTATGGGTACAACTTGAGATGTGTCACAGTAGAAGAGGAAAAAGGATAATTTTCCAAACCATTATAAATGTATAGCAAAAAGTCCCCCTATTTCCGTGGAACTTGAAACATTTGCAGGAGTCTACAGATTGCCATGGCCATGAGGACAACTGTCAGGAGCTGTCACCGCAACCCTCCATAAAGCTTTGGAGATGAAATGTCACCTATGCAGAATGCAAGGCCCCCATCCTCACAGCATTTCTCACCGGAGCTTTTCCTGGACAACCTCCATAACGGCACAGCTTTAGCTCAATGTTGCCGGTACCAGAACGCACAGATGTGCACAAAAGTACCCTTTTAACTGTGAGCATTTGTGTTTGCTTTCATTTGTTTCCCTCACCAGCACATGTTCTTAGATCAGCAGTTCCCATTTATAATCATGAAATAAGCAAAGCTTCGATTTTCAAATGTAACTGGTACTTGCTACCAACAATGGGATGAATTAGCATTTTGAAGCCACACTGCTACTCACTGTGAGATGACTTTTTACAAATAACTGGACTTTTCCTCAGGTTCAGTTTTCTATTTGTTAGAGGGGGAATAATCACATTAGCCTGCTGAAGTTGTTAGGATTTGATGGTAATTTTATGTCTCACAGTATTATAGCAAAAGCCTCATATCTGATCCCCAGTTTCCATGTTTTCCCATCTCCCATCTACTATCAGCAGGGCCGCTAGAGTAGTCCTCTTAGAACATTATCTCTCCCGCTCTTCTGCTCAGTCTGCTGCCCTCATGCCTCCTCATACGTTCAGAGCAGAAGCCAAAATTTGTCATTGGCTTATCCTGTCTGCCTCATCTCTGCTTACCTGACCTGAACAACCACCACTCTCCCCCGGGTCATTTTGCTCCAGTCACTGTGAACTATTCCTCAGACACTCCAGAAATAGTCCTGTCTTAGAGCCCTTGCATTTTCCCTTTTCTCTGCTTAAAAATTCTTCAGATATATATGTTCAAGAACCACTCCCACACTTCCCCATTAGGTCTTAATTCAAAAGTCATTTTCTCAGAAATGTTTTCCATCTGAAATTACAATTTACCCTCCTCCTAATACTTCTTTAGTACATTATTTTTCTCCTCAGTACCAACTAACACATCCTACATGTATTTAATTTTGTGTTTTGTTGTCTGTCTCTCCCACTGGAATTATAGCTGTGTTAACACTTTGTTCAGGCATGAACTAGGTGACTTTCTGAAGAGGAAAAGAACTCAATTTCACTGAACTGAAGTTTATTCATCTGTTTCCAGAACAGCCCTATGACAATGCATTGCACTCAGTAAGGGCTTAGAGACTGATTGTTGAATTGATGACTGAATTTAATATAGCTTTGAATACGGTGAGGTTTGGACCATGGATGAGAGAGACGGTAGGAAAGAGAGAGAGAGAGAGAAAAGAAAGACAGAAAAAAACAAGGGAGAGAAGAATGTCAGAGATGCCTGACCAGGGTGACTTGGAAGAAGACCCAAGCAATAAATGGAAGACAGAAAGGAAATGATGCTTTATTTGAAAAACTCAGAAAAGAGAACACTGTTCTTCCCAGATCACTCAGTGTTCACAGGACCTAACTGTAGTTTTATCATGAGCTAAAGTAGTATTACACCCAGAAATCTGGGGATGGCCTCTTTTGTTAATGAGCAGCCCAGCCACTCTCTCAACGCATCCTGAACCAATTAGAGGGTTAAAACACACAATGACTCTAGGATTCATCCATGACCAGATCAACTATTCTCCATCCTTATTTTCTTAGAAACCTGGTCTGAGCACGTGTAAGGCCAAGGACTACGATCATTAAGACCTGAGGCATAGGCATGACCTGGAACGCCACACTCCTTCATGCACAGGAGAATACCCTCCTTACTACACAATGATCAGATCGCAACTCTTCTTGCGACTCAAGGACAATGGCATCATACACTTTCTTAGTCAAGTATGGAGGAGTGGAATCCTCTGAACAAGAGGAAGTTGCTGGCAGGATAAAGATCCCTTTTGTTCCATTCCTAGGATGTTCTCTCAGGTCTCTGAGGGTCTCTTTTTCCTCCTGCTCAGCCCCCACTAGGATTTTCATTTTTCCCTCACCAGAGCCTTCTTTTCTCTGGCACCGTAGTCTTGCCGGACCCATTTTGTGCTTAGGGAAACAGCATTCACTTGCAACCTTCCTGGGGAATTTTATCTTCACCTCAAAGATTTAAAGCATGATGAAAGTAAATTTTAGCTCATGAATCAAAACAGCTCTCCAGAGCTAAAAGCTAACTATATTTGCATAACAATTTAGCAATCCAAACAGCGGGGCAAAGCCAGGTGAAATGAATTGCCAAGGTCACGGTTCTCCTGAAGCGGTATTGGATTTGGAATTGCGGATCCCCACGAACCTCTCCCACTCTCTTACACGGTACTGCGACATAAGACAGCTTCCTGGGTGGGGGGGAAACTACAGACCTGCCCTTAACCTTTTACTTGCCTTGCAATGCCAGATTATTCCAATCATGGAGGAAATGATTAGCTCATGCACCCACTGACCTCACTGTACTGCCATCCAAATTAGATCACTGACTAGAAATTGTTGCCTAGGGACTTTTGGTCTATACTAGGAACTGCTGCTGGCTATTTTAAACTCAAAGTCTTTTCAAACACTTTTATTTCTTAAATAATTGCTTTGGGTTCACTTTGTTTTAATTTTGAGAACCCAAAAACCACAAGAATTTTTTTAAAACACGAAGATCTATATACCAGAGAGAAGGAAGCGGAGGAGATTAAACGTGCGAATAATTCTTGCTTTAATACCCTTAACTAGAAAAACCTTCGCAGCAGCTGCACCCTGAAGAGAAGCTCCTTAAAGTCCCAGCCTTCTCCTTCCTTCTCCAGTCAAGCCCTGGGTTCTGCATCCCTACGCGCGACTGTGAATTCAGAATTCTCCGCCCCTGAGGGCCTCTGCCCTCTCCGATCTCGGGGAATTTTGCAAACTGCGGACTGCAGGCCTGTGAGAGGAGAGCACTTAGGGGGCGCGGGAGGTGCGGCCCGGGAATCTCACCATCAGTGGGCGTTTAGCGCAGCCAAGCGACAGGCTGGCGCCAGGGCTCAGCAACAGGGAGGAGCCGGCTGAGGCGGGGAGAACTTTGGCGCTCGGAGCAGAGCCACCCTTTGCTGGCCAGTCCTGTAGCTCCTCGGAGGAAGCGGGCGGCGGTGGCACCTGGGCAGGAAGATAACGCGAGGGAAGAACAGAGGAAGTACCGAGGGCGGAGGGACGATGCAGCGAAGCCCGGGCGAGCCCACGAGACGGCGGCCAACAGCGGAGAAAAGCGAATGTGGCTCCTTCTCTGCCCTCGCCCAGGCGTGACTCCGCTCTCCAAGGCGCCCTCGGACGGAAGAGGAGAATAACCCATCCCAGTAAGCGCGCTGCTCCCCCGTCAGCGCTGCCCGTTTGCAACTCCGGCTGCCTCGTAGCCCGGCCGCCTCGCGGGCTCGGACGCAGTGTCCGAGGTGCCCTGCAGATGGGGCAGGCAGGGAAGTGGCGCCCGAGCCGCGGGTGACAAACGCTGGCCCGCTCCCCTGCCCCGTTCCGAGCAGGGTTCCGGCGGGCAGAGGATGCCGGACGGAGGAACCCCGGAGCCGCGCTGAGACTCGCACTTGGATGGCCCGGCGACCGCTGCAGCTACTGGGACCGCTCCAGTGAAGCCGCGCTCGGGACCCCGAGGCGGAGACCTTAGGTGGTGGCTGCCGGGGGCGCGCCGGGCGCGCAAGGGGGCGCGCTTTCTCCCCGCGGGTCTCAGTAATGAGGAGACCGAGTCTGTGGTGGCTGTTGAGCAGGGTCTGTCTGCTGCTGCCGCCGCCCTGCGCGCTGGTGCTGGCCGGGGTGCCCGGCTCCTCCTCGCACCCGCAGCCTTGTCAGATCCTCAAGCGCATCGGGCACGCTGTGAGGGTGGGCGCCGTGCACTTGCAGCCCTGGACCGCAGCCCCACGCGCAACCAGCCGCGCTCCGGACGGCAGCCGGGCGGGTGCGCAGAGGGATGAGCCGGATCCGGGCACGTGGCGACCCCCGGCGCCCTCTCCGGGCGCACGCTGGCTGGGGAGTGCTTTGCACGGCCGGGGACCGCCCGGCGCCCGGACGCCCGGGGAGGGCTCCAGGGCCGAGACTCTGTGGCCGCGGGACGCCCTGTTGTTTGCCGTGGACAACCTGAACCGCGTGGAGGGGCTGCTGCCCTACAACCTGTCTTTGGAAGTAGTGATGGCCATCGAAGCGGGCCTGGGCGACCTGCCACTTCTGCCCTTCTCCTCTCCCAGCTCGCCGTGGAGCAGTGACCCTTTCTCCTTCCTGCAGAGCGTGTGCCACACCGTGGTGGTGCAAGGGGTATCGGCGCTGCTCGCCTTCCCCCAGAACCAGGGCGAGATGATGGAGCTCGACCTGGTCAGCTCAGTCCTGCACATCCCAGCGATCAGCATCGTGCGTCAGGAGTTTCCGCGCGAGAGTCAGGTGAGCGAGCGCGCGCGTGCAGTGGAGGTGTGCGCTGACGGGAGTCCGGACGGCGGGGACCGCAGGAAGGAAAGCTGGGTGAAGTCCGCGGGGCTCCATAACTTTGTCATCGTGCAAAGAGCGGACTGTGTCCGTAGCTGGTAGACAGAAGGGCCTCCGTGGAAGGAGAATGAAACATTTCAAGCGCAGATAAAATAAAATGTGAGGGGTCGGGTGGGTGGCGCCGGTGGGAGGAGTGAAGCGAGAATGTCCAGAAAAAACATTTTGACCAACTGGTGAGAGTCGAAGTTCAGAACCATGGAGAGCGACCACGGTGTGGCCGTCTGGAGGGCGGGGGTTGGGGGAGGGGACCCCGAATGCGCTGGTCTTACAATCCCCAAAGGAACTCTGAGAGCCTGTGACACAAAAAGCAGCACTTGCTCTATTTGACTTCAGAAGATGTTCCTGACGCTTAGGCGATGGCATAAGGAAGAAAGCACGTCCCTCAGAATTTCTTTGAGTGAACGAAATGTGGAACGAGTACAAAAGTGATAGGTAAAGAGGCGCTAGTAGTTTTGTGTAATGGAGCCCTTGAGAAGGGCTGACAACATAAAAATGGAGAGGGAGACTCGGGTTTGTTTCTTTGTCCCCACCTTCCTTCTTCCTAAAAGGTAGATGTGCAGTTGCTGAGAGTGTTTTTGCTCTCATTAGCTAAGAAAAAAGGAACAACGATCTCATGAGCTGGTTTCCTATGGGTTAAAAAACACAATATATTTTCAGTAAAAGAAAAAGAAGCTATTTGTGACCTTAACTGTTGACAAGTAATTATACCAAGATAAATATATAGGCAGAGGACACAGTCCTTTAGGCAATAAAAGTTTTCTATATTTTATCGGTTTATCATAATATCAATTTGTAATAAATCCTACACAAAATAAGAATGGACACTCAATCAGCCCATTTTAAAGCATGAGAAACTAAGGAAAGTTCTGAGGTTTGATGAGCATCCATCAGTGTACTCCTAAGAGTCCAAACCCTGGGGGATTTCTTATTCTACATCATTTTCACTTCCTCCTTCTATTTAGGAAAAAATGTCTTATCTCTCTTCTTCCATTTATATATATATCCACAGATAAGAACTAAAATGATTAAGGGCAATATGCAAGTGAAAAGTTTGATACAATCTATGCATAAAATATAAAGACAGTACTAAAGATTTCCTTTTTCTAGAAAAATGAATCTTACATTTTTAATCTTAAGAAAACCAAGTACAAATTACTCTCAGCAGTTTCCCAGAAGATTCCTGCTTAATGACGAGGTATAGAGATTTGATCTGCAGCGTGCAGGCTAATTAACTTTTATCTAAAATATTTCTGTCACTTGAATCTGAATGACTGTAAGCAGCAGATGGAAGGCACGGAAAATACAGGTGTGCGATGCCACCCATGGCCAAAGCGTTGGAAACACGAAATTGCATCCACCAGGTGAATCATTATTAATATATATGCAAAATCAGATCTAAAGAAATGCACAAGTCAGCATCACTGGCTTCTTTATTATCTCATGCTTCAGAAGTTGCCAACAGCAGTCGCAGTCTCCAGACGCCTTTCCATTTGCAGATAGTTTGGCAAGAGGCATAAATAGCAAGAACTGTCTCCCCAAATGAGTGGTCCTGAGTTGGAAGAGGAGTTGCCTGTTCCATGATGGACGTGGGCAATACACAGCGCATTAAAACAAGGGAACAAGAAAAAACCATGAAGCAGCATCTAAAATCAGTAAACTTCAAGTCTTTAAGATGATTGAGAGAACAAAGTCCTCCAGGGAAACCCTTACAAGCTGACTATAAAATAAATACTCCGCCAAGCACATTTACTTCTGTGCTTCAGTCCAGAAACACATTTTAAGTCATTGTTATCACTGCCACTTTCATGGTAAACATTTTGAAAGGGAGAGGATATTACTTTCAGTGAGTCTACTTTGTCTAACCGAGGACATTTTCTTTCAACTCCAATTCTATTTTCAATTCGAACCTATCTAACTTGTCCTCCTTCAGTTTTAGTATATCATTTCGATGTCATTCTATAATGGTCTATGTTACAAATGTCCTGGTCAGTGCCAAGTCCACTGTAATATATAATTTTAGAATGTGATCATCACCTGCACTCAACCAAATGAGTAACTGGTCTTCCCTTTGCTTCTCCTGCAAAGTAGACTTTGCTCTACTAAACTGATTTTTTTAAAGAATCTTCTAAATATAAAGGAATTTCAAGATCATTTTACACACTAAACAAAATTCCCTTAATTTATCCACCAGAGTTGAGGCGTTCTGCCCAGTGATTTAGTCTGTGGATGGTACCAGTATCTGAATAAAGATACTAGTGCAATGGAGTAATCTAGAAGACAGGGAAGTTACTCCCACACACACACAAAAAACAAAATTGTGTCCCATATTCAAGTTAATCACAATTGCTTTTAGATTGGGAGCAATGACAACTGTTTACTCTGCTTTATTTTGAGCTGCTTATTTCTTCACACTAAGGTTTTAATTAATAAATACTGGTTTTGGTAACATCCTGCACCACTCTTGAATGGAAGGAGACATTACTGCGATGACCAAACCCCTGAAGAAACATAGTGGTTTATTTCAATATAATAATTATTCAAAACATAAATACATGCAGCCAATCATCAGCTTGGTAGAGACAAACTCTCTCCAAGCAGCAAAATTCATTAAAAGTCAGTTATCTTTTAGAAAACATGTGTTTAGTACTGGTTTATCATAAAAACTTAATATAACATTCCACATAAGATGAGATCAAAACACATTTCCACATCTTCAAAAATAACCTCACTAACACACTCTAATCCCTGCTTCATGCTAACTTACTTTATTTCAGTGATTACTTCTTAGTTCTCCATTCTTATCACCTTCAAGTAGTGATTCCATATGCGCACCAAGCTTGTTTACATTTGAGTCACATTAGTTTCTACAGTTGTTCTTGCTTTCTCTTCCTTTACCATGCTGATTTTTTTCTCTAGGGATTTTGTATAATTTTTCAAAGTTAACTCTCTAAGTTTTACTTGCTGAGTTGGCGACAGATACACATTTTGCTCTAAAAAATGTCTCATGTTAACTCCACAATGGTTCCATTGGGCAGAGTTAATGAAATAATAGGCTTAGATTCAAATCCATGCAATTAAAAAATGACTGCACTATTATTTTCAACTCTGGTTGACTATACCAGCCATAGTTCTATGTACCTATATACAATAGATGCATGACATATAAGTATATATGGTATATAAAGGTACATGTTTTAGGTATTCATTTTCTTTGACAACACAGAGATAATTACTGAACTCTTTGTCAGAACTACTTTTCTGTAGAACAATGATACCACGACATAACCAAGGTGGTTCTTGTATGAATATTTAAAATATCTTCTCTCAGTTCTTGGTCTTGTTTGATTTGTTCTACTCAGTCCTCTGGAGAGAAAGTGCTTTTCTTCAATTCATGATGAATGGCTAATAGTAGCACCTAAATTTTACTGACCTGAAGATAAGCTATTTCAAATTAAATATCAAGTGATGTAAAAGTTTTTCTAGTAGTAATTTGTTCTGGGTTCCTCTAGAAAAACAAAGATCTAGGTTTAATTGGGAAGTGTTCTAGTTTTAAATTTTGTAATGTACTTACATTATTTACTTTTCTAGAGAGAGCAGAACAGATTAGCAAACATCACTTATAGGGTCACTGGCCTGTCTTTTAAACCACAGAACTATCATTGAAACCACAGAGAATATATTCCTCATAATATCACTGGACCATTACATCTTGAAGTCAGTTTGTGATTGAGGAAGCTGAGCTCTCCGCATATCAATTTCAATGTCAAATCCCTTAGCGCTTTATCTTCTGCGGTTGCAGCAGACATCATGAATTTTGTGCCACTAGATTTTATTTCATGACTAGTTCCATATTCTAACTACAATGTAATGAAAAGTATATAAAATAATGGCCAAAAGAGTTCCAATCTACCTCTCTTTTTATTTAACTGGCCATGCAATCTTGGGCAGGTGACTATCTCTGAATGTCAACTTCAAGCAAAAGAAGGTTTTCACCCCCAACCCCAAAGTCATTTTGTGCAACAAGTGAGAACTTGAAAGCACTTGGGATAACTATATAGTGTCAGCCAAATAGTGGAAAAGTATGTCATGATCTGATAAGAAACAATAAGCCCTCATTTTCACTAATTCTCTACTAGTAATCAAAATGAGATGTGAGTGGTACTGTAACATGTCACGATTGTGCACATTCCCCCCTACATTATCCAATTATTTCTCTTACAAAAAAGCACCTAAGTGGGTTTGATAAAAAAAAAAAAAAACTAGGTTCTTCAATATGTTGCCTACTTGCCCAGCAAAAGGGACAGGCCACAGTACTGCTTCTGCATCAATGCCAGTTTTTACTTATGTCACATCTCACACAACTTCAAGAACCTTAAATGTTGTCATACAAGCTACTGTCAGATGTCCAAGGTTTCTAAGAAATCTTGGTCCTTCACATTGGTGACAAATTTTTCTATAGTTAAATTTAATAACAGTGACACTTGAAATCCACAGATGCTCCATGCCCAACTCCATTCTGTCAGTAGACCATTATGTGCACAACTTGGCTCATCCACTTTTTCCACATACAAAGTCTTTCTTGATAAAGAAATCAGTGTGTTAACTCATAGTTACAGAAGTTCCTTCTCTTATCATGGACAGAAGATCATTTGCTAACAAGCTGCTTGGAGTACTATTGCCCAGTGCCAATTCACTGTGTGAACCTCGCTTAGCAAGCCATTGTTCATTTTAATGGTTTCACTCAGTGTAGACCTGAAAATGATTTTTCTCCTGACTACTCTAGCTATTGCCATGTACGAGGAAGAGTGCAGCACTAGAATCTATAAAACTAGGTGAGAAGAAAGATTATCTCTTAGCATCTCCACATTGCTTTTTGAATGAATGCATAAGTAACAAACTAATGGAAATCTTAATGCCTCACAGTTGTCTTTTTTTGATCTTTCCTTTATGGGATGGTGGGGGAAAAAAGAGCAGTAGAGAAGGAAACACTAAGAGTAAGCTAATTCTTTCCTTTTTCTTCCTTCAGTCCAGCCCCTCAGCCAAATTCATAGATCTTTGCATAAATGTGTGAGATTCACGCACTTTCAGAGGAGACTATCAACTGCATGTTACAACCTGCATTAAAGGAGAATCTCTGATCCGATTATATCACCAGGAGTAACTCTTGCATTGGAAAGTGTGGCATATGCTTGGCCAGAGCCTGTCTACTCATGGAGGTGGGCTTCCCAGGGCCGAAGGGATGGCATATTAAGCAGAATGAGTCTTCTTCAGTCTGGCTGCGCCGCACCTCATCATTATTCAACTGAAAACTGTTAGGAAAATGTTTAATCACATATCATTTGTGCTAGTCACGGCTTCTTCACAGATGTGCTTATATTGTCCTCCTTTTACCCCTGTGAGATAGATGACAATGTGTAGACAACACAGAGAAAAGTAGGAAGAGCCATGCATTGTAGGAAGTGAGTTGCCAGCAAGAAGACTAATTGCTGCTCTGGAGCTAGTGCATTTGTCAGCGTGCAAGCAAATACCACACTGAATCCTTCACTGCTTTTTGTGCTATCTGGCCCGACAATTAAATGAAGTGGCAAAGGAGATAGAGGACAAGAGGTGTGGGTCTGTGGCCGCGTAGTTGGCTTGTTTTTATAGTGATCCCAAAATATTGTCCTCCACGCATCTCCACGTTCGAATCCTAAGTACCTGTAAATGTGTTACCTTCTACTGCAAAAAGGACTTTGAAAAATGTCATTATGTTAAGCATCAGGGGATAGAAATGCTCACCTACAGTCTCCAGGTGGACCCAGTGTAATCACAGGGGTCCATAAGAATGACGCAGGACGAAGCTGGGGTGTAACTCAGAACACTTAACTAAATCCCTGGTATCCGAAAAAGAAGAAGGAGGTACAGGAGAAGGAAGAAGAGAGGAGGATATCGGAGGAGAGTAAGAGAATATGGTGATATGGTATGGGGTGAAGCATTTTCAAGAGAGAAGGTGCCATAAACCAAGGAATACAGGCAACCATTAAAAACTTAAAAGTCAAGGAAACACATTCCCTTTTAAAGCTCTCAGAAAGAATGCAGCCCTGCCAAGAACTAGACTTTAGATCTGTAAAACTGATTCCAGACCATGACCTCCGTTTGTAAGTAATTTTTTAAAAAGTTATGTTGTTTTAAACCACTTAAGTTTCTGGTGATGTGTTACAGCTCTGATAGGAGATTAATACACTTGCCCACATAGATTTTACAGAGGGAAGATGAAAAAAAGACAGATGGTGACGTGTCCTACCTTAGCTCTGGAAGGCGGGTTCCATTTTCGAATTACACATTTTCCAGCTGGAGAAAAAAAAATGAGAGGTGAAGCTTGAGTTCTGTCTTTTCAGATAGTCTTTCCACCCATTAGTACCCGTGATCTGATTGATGTTTTAGGCTTTAGTGAGAGAGGGCAGAGTCTAACTCACATGGATTAAAAGTCCAGAAGCTTCACCTTTTCCCCAAAGGCTTTCTCTGTATTGATGTTACTGACTGTGGCGCACATTAATCTAAAGTTTAAGGGCTAGTAACGCTGCTGTGTACTGAGACATAAAGAAGAAAGCATGCCCATAAAACTAACTCAGAGCTTTTTTGTATTCTTACTATATCACACAAATTTTAAACAATTACTTTCTTTTTAAAAAAAGTAATGCACTTACTACACATCCCAACCCAAAGATAACTCTGACAGATTTTTTATGCATTTTATTCTGTCAGTAAAGGAAATTCTTACTGTCATTCTAATCAGGCATAAAAAAAAAAACAGGAAATAAAGTCTTTTCCCCTCTAAAAATTCAGAATTGGCATTGCGGTTGAAACTTGGACATTCTTAATTGACGATGTTTCTATAGTAAAAGGTGGATTTTTCCTATGTATTTGTAGTGTGTCAGTATTTACATGACTCTGAAAGTGGCTGAATCTGTACAGTTCTGACCAATACCTCAACTTGTATCTTTTGATAACATTCTTAGGAAGTACTTAGAAAGGAGTTGTAACTACTGTCCTCTCACTTACCTGTGGTCATAGTCTGAAGTTAGTAAACACCAGTGCAGTACCAAATACTTTGGTGGTTGCACAATCTGCGTATAATCTGTACGTAATCCAAACATAGTGGTTTTTTAAATATTGTAGGTTCCAAGTAAAATCAGACAAAAATTGGGTTTCTATGCTCGCATAGACTTTAAAGTATTTATTCCCATAAACAAAATTAAATCCCAAGCATATCTTCATCTAACAGAATTACAATCTATTCTAGCTGTGGAATGTTATTCGGTCTGTCCCACTCAGAAGTTCTTAAATGGGCAGTCCATTAAACAAACAAAGCGTGCTTCTAAATATTGTGAATGTAATAGGATCAGAGACGTACATACAGATACATACACAGAGAGAGATCATTGTGTTGGTGCAACAGGAAGAGTTATGTCTCATCACGCATTGGATTACATAAAGAAATTGTTCAGTATGTACCTAAAGAGTGAGAAATCCATCCCTGAACAAATCAGGTATTTCACTTGATCTCAGGCACAGGGAGCCATCTAGTGGTCTCTAAAATATAGCTGTAAATTGAAGTCGCCCGGTAATCCAACCTCTTGGACAAGAAAAGATTCCAAGCA
Organism: Dinomys branickii; assembly: GCA_004027595.1. Taxonomy (NCBI): domain Eukaryota; kingdom Metazoa; phylum Chordata; class Mammalia; order Rodentia; family Dinomyidae; genus Dinomys; species Dinomys branickii. The sequence continues at coordinate 79,537 of PVLD010005885.1, read as the reverse complement.
GTTGTTAGTTTCTTTCTTGGTCCTTTGACTGTAAAAGTCTAGATTAATCACTGAAAAAGTACACCTTCTCCCGGGGTTCAAAGACCTCTGGTATCCTGCGGCTATGTAATATAACTCAAAATGTGTGACCAGAGGATTTGGAAAAAAAAGTGAAGGACTCTAACTAACTTCAGAAATGTATAATGTGTTCTCAGTAACTGCATTTTCTATCATTCTGGATCTTAATGGAACTTGGAAAGAAGCATTTTTGAGCCTATCATTTATTTCTAGTTATAAAATATATTTCTTGTGGATAATTCTGAAAGTTAATAAAACATTAAAATTGCCCCAAAGCCACAACTCAAGGATCTAGATAGGTACAGGTGTTAAAAACCGAGGTCACATTATTTTATGGGTTTTCTTTATAACCAACTCATACATTGTACACATCTTCCTATGTTGTTAAGATTTTACCATTATTTTTAATGGCTGCATAGTTTTCCTTTGAATGGATTATTTCATGATTTATTTACTTAACCTCTATTGCTTAAAAACAGGGTTTTTTCCACTACACTTCATGGGACTTTACCAGACTGGTCTTCCCTAGCATTCTGTATGTGCTCATGCTATAGAACATCCTCTGCTGGGGTCCATGACACCATCATGGCTTTTCACCATCTTTTTTCCTGCTTTTTATTAATTTTTACTGATTGTGCTTCTTATACTTGTCCCTTTATAGTAATGACTGTAGTGTTATACTGTCCAATATAATAGCCACTACTCAAATGTGGATATTTTAATGTAGTTAAAATTACACAAACTTTAAACATCATTTCCTCGATGTAAGAACCACATTTCAAGTGTTCAGTGAACACATACAGGTAGTGTCACTTGTTCCATTTTCATGGGAAGTTTCATTAGTCAGTGCTATTAAAAGATTCACATGGCTAGGAAGAGAAACTTACCCCATGACTCTCAAAAACAGGAGCATTTGTACCAGAATCCTAAGGGGAATTGACGCAGACAGGAATGTGAGAGGCGTGGCTGGGCCACTCTACGGGAAAGTCATTTGGAGGTTGATATTTTTTCCCTTCATCTGTGGTTGCTTGGCTTTCTCCTCTCTTCTCACTTCACATGTGCTCTCGCCCTCACATGGTGCCTTCCCCTCCCTTGCTATAATTGCTGCACAGATAGGGTTCTTATATCAGGACAGTCTGAGTGCTATACTTTACAACCCTACAGACCAACTGATGGCATTTCTTATATCTCTCAGTGCAAATTCTCCAGACATCTGATTGCCTCAAGCTACATACACTGGTCTGCACCAGCCCAAGGTATATATCATTCCCCAGCATAATCAGCAGTGATTAGACTCCTGAGTTAAGGCTCAATATAAACCTTGTGCACAGCAGTAAGTAAAATAGCAAAGCTCCAACACTCAACTCACACTTGAGCAGGGAGATAGGCATTAAAACACATAAATGAATAAACATATAATATGTCATCAGGTAGAAAAAGGCACAAGAGAGAGACAGAGCAGATGAAAGGATCAAAGAATGATCATGCTTGTTCAAGTGGGACTTGACTGAGGAGGGACATCAGAGCAGAGAATGGAGAAGTGCATCGCACACTTTCTTAGGGAAATACGACTTCCAGGGTGCACAGGGTGCAGAAAGCACAAAGACCCCAGAGGTAGAAATAATCACATATATAAATATTTGTAAAGTACACAAACAAATGAACATGCCTTAGAACCGTTCACAGTACAGCGTGTTCCTGGGCACAATTCAAAGGAGGTGTGGTGAGTCGGTAACCAGGTCTGTACACCCATACGGTCCTTTCTCAGCTTCAACTCCGAAAGGTTTTGACTCTTGTGGCTAGACCAGGGATACCAACTAGAATTTCCAATTAGATCTCCCATTCCTATCTTAAGCATGAGATATCTAAAGATCTTCTTAGACTCCCTCAGCCATAATGAAACTTCTCATAATGTCTGTAGCTTCTCTCCCTTCCCCACCCCCAGCGGGTTCTGTTAATTTCCTCAAGATATAATTATAGTCTCATGGTTTCTTTCCATTTTCTCGTTACATCCTCTCACCAATGCTGTTCGACAGCCTCTAAATCTCTGTTGTCCCTCCACCAACCATGCTGTACCTTGACATTAGATAAAGCAACTTCCGTTTATTTACTCACTCATCCCTTCAAATGTACTAGACTTACCGCGTATAGCGCACCGAGCTCTATGCCACCTCACCCCCACGCCGAAATCATCTTACTGTGAAATAGTCCTTTTTCCATTAGTACAGTGGGATGCAATGCACACTTTACTAGCCGTAACTCACTAAAATCGTATTTCATACAATTAGAGTGTGTTATACCACCCAGAAGAGAGTAAGTCAGACTCCAGGTTTTGTGAGAGTTTGAAAATCAAAAAACTCATTCTACACATCCCCCTGCAGACATGCCAAGTTTCTGACATGCCTTCCCTAAAGCCAAAGAATCAAACATCAACAATGGTCAACAAATATACAGAATTGATCTTCAAGACCTTCCACAAATTGCAACAAATTCTTTTCAATTAATGACATTCATTTGACATGTAGGTACCCAGAAAGCCAATGATCTCTAGGAATTGAAATGTGATATAATTTTTAAATCAATAAATGTAAATCATGATATTAAATGTATTTTATATATCTTCATAGAAAAGAGGATATATACTCAGATTGTCTCAATGTGCAGATGAATTATGCTGTAATTCACAATTGATTTTTCCATTGAAACAATGTTATCTGTAATTGTTAAACCCGCAGGCCAGGGAGCAAAAGCCTACTTAATTCATAATATGGCAGAACTCTGCTTTCAATGGTTCTGTGACACTAAAGACCATATATAAAAGACTTCCTGTTTCAGACCAAGGGATCATGGAGCCATGACACTTGGCTTCAAATTACAGTTCTGGAATCATCTGTAGGGTCTTAGTTTCCTCCATTATAAATTGTAAATAGTCACTCATTGTTTATGAGTGCATCTTATACTATTTTAAGGAATTGGTACAAGTTTCAGAGATGTAATATACATAAAAATCTTTGTAAATTCACATTTTAAAAACAGATGAGAGACTTCAGGAAATATTTCAAAGTAATCGATTGCGTGCCTCATATGATCCATCACAAACCATAAAGAATTACACCCTAATGTGTGTCACTGTTCCAACAGACAAATGTGAACAGCTAAAACATTTTTAAAGGGTACCAAGCTTATGAGGTCTCATAGAAAACTTGAATTTTCTGTACAAACTCAAATCAAGTGAAGTTAATTCATCTACATCATTTCTCTTCCAAACTGGTCTTCTATTTCCTTTCATTAGACCTAGATCAGCTGCAAGAATTACCTGGAATATGGTTTGCAGCTGTAGGAGAATTCAGTCTCAACAAGCAGCTGTGAACATGTCAGCAGGTAAAGATAAAGGCTGCACATGAAACTTGTGAAAATGTTTTGAAAAATGGAACTAGTCTTTATCCTGGGCAGAGGTTGCCTAGATAGTATCAAATCTGACAAATTTCAAGAAAGTTTACCTTTCCTTAGGTCACAGGGTCTTTATGTGGTATTATATAGGAATGCTTAACCATAGGTAATATTCTTTATTTGGAAACCTGAGATTTCAAAATACCACTGTTATGTGATTTAAATGTACACAGTAGAGTGGCAATTTTTCATTACTATGCAAGATTATTTTTTTCATGCTGTCATTTATAATGTACTTTTGAGAGACTTTGGGATTAAAGTTTTGGATACAAAAAGAAGATGAAAGGCACTGTTATTGAAACATCCTTTTCTTCAAGCAAGCTCACACTTAATTCTAGTTTGGAAAGCCAGGGCATATTTCCCTTGGCGCTAACTTGGCAATAGAAGCAGCCCACATTGTTCCACCCTCCTGCCACAGATGAGCGGTTGTACAGTACGTTCTACCTGGTCGGAAGCAGCTGGAAAGGGTGTAGAGGAGAGCAGAGTTTACACTTTCCAAACAGAACCTCACAAATGTGTTAGGATGCTTCCATAGTCAGGGAGGGAGACCAGGGAATTCAACTGCTCACCTAAGGCTAAAGGAGATAAAAGGAATTTGGTGAGTTAAAAAGATACATAGATTGCATGCAGGACACAGATTAGAATGAGAAGACACTAGGGAAATCAAATATTAAAGCTAGAATGGCCAGTTTACCGCTATAAGATATATTATTTAAGCTCTAAGATTGTATTAGTTTATAAACAATACTAACAATAGGTTAAGATCCTAGAAAGGATGACAGCCATTCTAATCTTCATCCAAGTCCACTGTTAACACTGGCAGGACAGCAGCCACTTACAGACTTCTGCATCTTCAGCTTTTGCCTCTGAGCCCAGGCCCAGTGAACCATTAAGATGTCCTTTGCAGAATTAGAGAGGGTAGTCTGTTCACCAGGAAAGACAGGGAATAAGTCAGCCAACCTAACCATGGCCACACCATCTATACCCACAGTATTGCAGTGGCCCCTAACTGACTTCTCCACCTCCACTCTTGACCCCATTGATTCTATTGTCTAAGACACAGTCAGGTCAAAACTCTGGTCACTAGGCTGCTTTCAGTCTTTCTGTTCTCCTCCAAAATGACAGCAGTAGGCTGCAGATTTCAGGCATTCACATTAAGGCCTTCATGATTTTTCCCATCTCTGTATTACCTATTGTTACTAATTTTTAAACTTACTGTTTTAAATAAATTTAATTTTGAATATTTCCATCACAGCACTAATGACAAACCTGTAACCTTTACTACCATAAAGTAACTATGTAAATAAATACGCAATGAAAACAACAGTTCTAGCTAAGTACCACTGCCTGCCAGAGGTCTGAACTTGACTCTTTTTAAAAGAGGAAATTTCCAAGAGCGAGAGAAGTATTAGAAACATAGTGGCACCAAACAGAGGCTTTCTCCTTGACTAAACAGTCGGGTTAAATGCTAATTGAAAAGGGATTAAGTTTCTCACTGTGTGATTCAGTCTTATTTAATGTCAAATCCCTGAACAACCTGAAATCATCCTATGAACCGTCTCTGCTGTGCCAAACACTCACCTACCAGAATGGATTCTAAGCAGCTTATGGTGGCATTCTAGATCCTAAATGACCTGATCCTGGGCTAACACTTCTGTTCATTTCTTCTTGATACTGACCGTCACTATGTGCATTTTGTTCTTCAGCAATGCCTGAATACACAGCGCTATCCTGAGGCATGGCCCTGGCGCTGTCCCTGCCTGGAATACTCTTTCCCCTCAGGTCTGCCTGAAACTTCTACTCAACCCTCAAACCTTTGCTCAAACATCATTTCCTCTGTCTATGGGGCACTGACCACCCCCTCCCTACTACAGTTAATTACTTTCCCTTCCATGGGAGTTTTCTGGCTTGTCCATTCCTTTCTGAGATTCAATAGTAATGTAATTATTTGTTAACATGTAAGGAAGGGTCTGTGACTAAACTCTAAGCTGCCCACATGGTATGTGCCTCACAATACATGCTCAGTGATGATTGATTAAATTGAATATATGGTCCACTTCCATTTTTACCAACATGAAAAATCTAAGCAACACTGCAGAAATCTTACCGTCTCTCAGGGTGGTTTAATGTGAACCCAAGAGCATGCACTGCCTTACAAAAGAGGTTCCCCACTCCTGTGGCAAGAGTTCAGGACCACTCAGAATTTACTGTATGATGTACAACTACTCTGAGAGAGAAAATCCTTGGAGAAATTGACTTCATAGGAAATAGAAAACCTGTTTCTACCACCCTGCTAAAGTTTTCAAACTGTCTTCATTGTCCCCAGATCATTCTCTAATTTCCCGTAGGCCACAAATGGCAGGAAAGCGGCTTGTTCATGTGTCCTGGAGCTGCTGATTTCCCCAAGCTTCATTCCTCCCTGTCAGCCAATTTCCATGTACAGTGTCACCAAATATTCTTGGCTTTCAAAATTAGAGAAAGTCAAAACTGATTAAAAGTAAAGTTACTGGAAAAAATCATTAGTGACAAACAAAAAACCTAGAATTTTATTGTATCCCATCACTTCTTGTCAAACAAAAATATCAAGAAATCAGACAAAAGTTCTGATCTGGCTAAGGTTAGCCAGTTCTATTTTTGGTTTTGCACTGTACTCACTGCTTGCCTGTCACTAAGGTTTAGCCTACAAGGGTGATGACCAGTGGCATGTTAGTAGTCCTCAAATAACCTTCAAATTACAGGTTCCCAGGCCCACCTCATCAGATTCCCTGAGGTTGGAGCATAGAAAACTATCTTCCAAACAAACAAATGACCAACTTCACAAGTAATTTGATCCACAGATGATTCTGAATATCATTCTTTGGGACCACATAATCCTAGCGGTCCTCTAACTTAATTTGTAAAATGTGACAGAATCATCTCAAACAAAATTATATTTGATAATTCTTAAAGCACAGCTTCTTAAACTCACTAGGTTCCACTTAATTATATATACTACTGCTTCATATCTACAATTTTAAAAAGGAATTCCCCCAGGTGATTCATATCTGCACAGTACAGTTTGAGAGCTATTGACCCAGGGCAGAGATCTCAAATTCAGGTGCCTTACTGGGGCTGGAAAGTAATGGAAATGTGAGAAACAGCCCCAAGCAATGCAGTAGGGACTAGCAAAGTCCTAGGTAACAAAAGAGTGCCTGACCTTTCTGAAACACAGCCAGCTTCCTTTCATCTGTGACCAGCTGTTATTCCTGGGGAATTCTGCCAGATAGTCTGACTTTTGGAAAGAAACCAGACTGTATTTTCTTAAATGTAAAAATCTCCTTAAATGTTGACAACTCATTCACTTTTCAAAAACAAACTCAAGGCACCAATTCAACACTTCTGTTCTGAGAAATGTCAAGGCATTTGTAGCAGACAAGTATTAACCAGACAGGCCTCACTTCCTGGATAAGCAATGGCAAATGGCACAGGCCTGTAACTTTCGCAAGTACTGTATCTTTAACGCGCAGCCAGAAGAGACTAAACTAACTACATACTATAAGAGGGCAAATCAGGCATGGTGATGCATGCCTGTGATCCCAGTACACTTGGAGGGTGAGGCAGGAAGATCACAAATTCATACCCACCAAGGCAATTTAGTGACTTAGTGATGCCCTGTCTCAAAGCAAAAACAAAACAGAAAACAAAATTAGAAAAGGCTGAGGATATACCTCAGTGTGAAGGCCTTGGGTTCAGTCACCTACATTTTTTAAAAGTTTTGGAAAAGAAGGTGGACACTCTCATTTGGAAGCAAGAGAAAAAAGAGGAGAAAGGCATTAGAAGAGCATGATAATGAATAATCCAGATAATGAATAATTGATACAAGATAATGAAGACATTCCAAGTGTGCCCACAGATGAATTTTAGAAACATTACTCATAGCGATAACAAGAGGATGATGACTACCCAGCATTTGGCATATTGATTAAATAATCTTTGAGATATAGATTAAATAGAACGGTTTATATCAAATAGATTAACAAGCACATTAATATAGTATATAGTCAATTTTAAAATATGTTAGAGGCAAGAATATAGCTAAATAGCTGAGCATTTGCCTAACATGTGCAAGGCCAGAGCTTGATCCCAAGCACTGACTAAAATAAAATAGAAGCCAGTTCTATTATTTCCTCTTTCCTGAAGCCCTTGTCTCCTTACACTGAAATTCAACGGGCACTAAGAAAAAGCTGACAGGTCCCTTGATTTACATATGCATACTTTTTTTGAGAAACTGGTGACATTTCCACAACGAGATCATTAACAAGAGGGATACAAGCCCACTGCAAGAATGCAAGAATGGCCTTGCCTCTCCACCCGGGCTCTCCTTCCACTACAGTTCAGTGATTCCAAATCCTGTGCAAAGAAATTTGCTACACAAGTGGTTCTGAGAATTATTGTGGACAGTTCTGAAAAAGCAGATACTACTGTGAGCCAGAGCTGTCCAGGAAAATTGTATTCGTTTTATTCTACCTCATCATACATTGACTTGAAAATGTTCTATACAAAAGCAATGTAATGGTGATGTTTATAAATGTACTTATAATTCCAAAGGCTAATAATTTCATCACCTTGACATAAATTTCTTGCTAATTTTTGTCACCCTAAACACAATCGTTTCATCTTTCTTAGGTTGCTATTTTCTAACTCATTTCCATAATTTTCCCAGGGCTTATTATAAGCCTTGTACATAACAGTCATTCAAATATTCGTTTACAAAGAGAATGAATGAATGAACTTCACTAATAAATGAACTTTAAGAGAAGAATAGATGAATGTGTGAATGAATGATTTTTTTATTTTTTCCTTAGTACACATTTGCAGTACCACACCTTGTATGGAGTTGGTGCATGTGCATAACATGTCTTAATTCCTCTTTTCAACTGCTTTCCTGTCACTCTCTCCCCCAGTGTAATGGTTTGTGCCTGCATGTCCCCTGACAGCCTCATGCAGTGATGGGACGGGTTTCTAGAGTCTGTGACTGACTCATGGTCCAATGCAGGGATTATGGGTGCAAGTGTTACCCCCTGGGCGGGGAGCCTGCGTACATTATAAAGGAGGCTTGCTCTGTGCTGCTCCTCTCTTTGTGCTCTTGTTGCTTTTGCTGTCTTCTGCTGCCATGAACTGTGGCCCTCTGCCATGTGCCACTCTGCCTTGGAGCCAGCCAAGTATGGAGTGAAACCTCCACAAACTGTGAGCTAAATAAACCTTTTCTTCCTTAATTCTTGGCGTCAGATATTTTTTCCCAACAACAGGAAAAAAGTAACCAAAACACCCTTCCTTCACCTCTCCCTCCATCTCTTGACCCCTTCCCCATTTGAGAAAGCTCGTCTCCCAACTTCCTATATCTTTCATCTAGCTCTTTATTTATAACTTGGGTTTCATGTAAGATGTGATATTTAAGCTTCTGTGTCTGATTTATTTCACTTAACATTATGGTCTCCAGGAAATTTTAATATACAATCAAGTTTGTATTCAGGTTTGCTTGCTTCATTGGGTCATGAAATTTTTATAACTCTCCACAGACTCCAAATGAATCATATTTCTCTACATATTTTGTTGTTATTTTCTGATTATAAACTGGAAAAGCTTAGAAACTTGTAAAAACTCCTACTCTCTAGAGACAATCACCTTAACTTGTCGAGGCAGTCTTTCTTAGTATTCATTGTATAAACATTCTCTTTAAACAGAGAATTTCTATTCAAATCTTTCCACTTTATATGGAATTGATAACATTTCTCCACATACTGGGAAATTCATTTTGGCCATAATATAGTGTGCCAGGCTATTGGATATGCCTGGAATGTTAATATTTAAGTTTATTACAGTTTTTTTTCTTAAAATATTGCACAATAAAGGTTTTTGTTCACAGACTTAATGTCCACTTTGTATATTACTTCCTTAACATAGATTCCTGGAAGAGAAAAATAAACATTAATTACTCAAAGTATTTCCAAAGGTTCTTTTTATATGGGGTCTATGGATGGCTATTTTCTATGTCTTTACATATCTCATCATGTCTTTGTGATTTTTCTTACAAATAAAAGACAGACTGACAGCATAAAATCAATTTCCAAACAAACTCTGATATCACTTTACCATTTGGGACATTGAATGGACCAGATATGCAAAGCCATGGTATTCATATTTTTTTTGACGGTTACCTATTGATTAATTTTCTTTCTTCCTGAATGCATGACAGGTTTTTTCATTAAAACTCTTTACCAGATACGTTTATTGACTCTGTCAAGAATGATGTGTCCATCAAATTGAAACTTTCAAATTTTAGAAATTTTTTCTTCGGTTATGTCTTTGATTAGTGCTTTAGTTTTTGTTAGTGTGGTCTTTCTCTTAGATACGCTGCAGTTCTTAGGTTGCTGTTTCCTTCTTTGCCCACCTATCCAGGTGACCAACTAGATTCAAACAAATAAACTTTTGAAAGAGAAAAGAGGACACATTCGTACAATAATTACCTGGGACACTGGGCATAAAACCGGAACTGACTACTAACGAAAGCACAGCCCATCATTACTCTCATTACTTGTAATTCTTCACCCTTTTTTATACTGTATCTTGGAATATTGTCTAGGCTTTCTCTCCTGTTTCACTAACTCAGTGATCTGCGGAAGGTAACGTGCCTTTTGTGCTTCCGAAGCATAATTTGAAACCTACCACTGGATTTTTATCTCTCTGTTTCTTTCCCTATAACACTATTCCTCTCATTCTGTTCTATTATTATATATCTCAATATGTTCTCCTTTTGTGAATTTTTATGTTTCATAAATGTCAAATTATCTTGCTTGGTTTTAAATTCTAGGTTTTTATTTTCTAATGTTCTTTTGGCTTCTCAGGGAACTCATTTTCGTAATATGACTTTTTTCTTGTTCTAGGCAAATATAACATTGGTAAAGGGCTCCTGCTGTTTTGTTTATGTTTTGTAATTGGGTAGCGGGAAAGACTTCTTATTTTAGAGCAATAAGATATCTATCCATAGACTTCTGTTTGTCAGCAAATAAGTCACTTAAATAGCTAACTGAATGCACTGGTTAAATCACCTTCTAAAAAAACACAAGTGGATATCAAGTTGCTGTTTTCATTGCCTAAACCAAATTCCACTCTAACAATCAATCATCAGGCACATGATGTGATTCTGTGAACCAGACTGGCATCCACAACACCACCAAAGACCCTTAATCAGTCCCTCAACCTAATCTTCAAAAAACATACCTACATAGTATTCTAGACCTCTTAGTTCAAACTCCTGGGATATATGCTTGAGTATATAAGAAAAAAGTCCCCGATATTTTGGTGTGCCCACTTGGTTGAAAATCAGTGACCTGAACCAATTCAAAGAGTCTGTATGCAAGAGAGGTTTAATTCCCAAAAGTTTGTAAACAGCCCCTGGTTTGCATGGAGACAGGGAATTATCATCTGCTACCTCCCATGGTGATTTTCCAACAGGAATTAAACCTCTCCTGCATACAAACTCTTTGTGTGATGCAGTTTCTCTCTAGATTTAGAGATAAAAATGATAACCAGAGGAGGGAAGTGATCAAACAGCACTTTCGGCTGCCTCAACACAGCAGAATTCCCTAGTGGAAGAGCTGTAGTAACCCTTCCACGAGAGCTAAATGATAGAAGGGAAGGAATGATCATCATTGGAATTAAGGGCCCAGATCACCTCGGTGAATCCCATCTTTGCCAATCACCAGCGAATCGGCAATAGGGTATATTACTTAACCCTAAGGTCACATATTTTATCCTTAGTTTCTTCATCTATATGTTAGGACTATTAGAACCTATCTCACTGAGTTTTCAGGAACATTAAGTGAAATAATTCATAAAAATTATGAAGAATTGATTTGTTAGTACTGTAGCCAAGAAATATGACCTGATATCATATTAAGGACAATATCAATTTCACATTTTCTCTATTGTAGTAGCACCGACTTGTAATTTGTCTACTATCCTTCCATTCTAGTAACAAATTAACTCTTAATAGAAGTTTTTAAGTCCAAGGATATAGCTCAGCAGCACAGTGCCTGCCTGGCAAGTACAAGGTCCTGGATTTGATTCCCAATAGCAAAAATCAAAACAAAATAAATAAAGAAAAACACAAATAGAAATTTTTAGAATGATGAACTTTCATACTTCTACTGAAATTTTAGCAGGAAGTTGAAGAATGCTATACCACATTATTTTCTTAATTTTATTAAAATTTTATGAATAACTTCCGGAATGACCATCCATCACGGTGGGTTTGTGTTGAACAGGAAGTCAGTCATTTCATTTCTGTCCAGGTCCTCATGCCATTTCCCACTGGCTGCCTTGTCTACATCATGGTCCTTCCCCTTAGTTCTGTGACACTGGAGCATCTCTGAAGGACACTGAAATCTACAACCTAGTCTGAAATATGGTGACATGGACTAGGCTTGTGATGTTCAGGTAGAAAAATTTTCTCTGTTATTCAGGAGGCCATGTGTGTGGTGGATCACTAAGAGAAAACTAGCTGAAAAACAAGACCTTTTGAGGCTGCCCAGGTGATTAAATAAACTGTCAGTAAATGTCTTAGCAAGGGCTAGTCAATTATTTGAAGAGAGAAAATTCAGTGTAAAAAATTGTTAACTGAGTACACAGTTGTTAATTGCATAACCATGTCATGAAGATAGCACTTTCTCAAACCAGTCACTATCCACAAGAAAATAATATGAGACTGGAAATAGCAATAATTAGAAGCTAAAGAGGGAGAGTCCTATAAATCTGAAACCCAGACGTCTAAGACAAAGGTGCTGCTCACTTGATAATGACATTTCTGAGGTCTGAGCAGGGATTCCAAGGAATATGGCACCAATCTTCTCCAAACCTGTGGGTTGGTGGTGAAAGTCTCTGACAACCCAGTTACAGGTAGTACTGGGAAAGCTGCACTGCATTTAGCTACTGCCCTAAAGGATGGAGGAAGAAGGATTGCCAGGATAACACTTAAAAGAACTTGAAACAGAAAACCCTCAAGAAGCAAATAGAAAGAGAATAAGCAAGTCCTTCCTTTTCTGTAGTCTTGCAATCTCCTCCCAGTGGCCTCCCCTGGCAGGACCCACCTGCCAAAGCGAAGCTGTGGTTTGTGGAGGGCTGGCTCCAGCACCCCATACCAGCAAAAAAGAAAGGTGGGTTTGAAACTGGGAGACGAGAGCCATATCTGGTACAGTGAGTCACACAGAATATCAAAGAAATAGTAGTCAATGATTGATGGCATTATTTGACCTTTAGTGTATGTCAGGTGTTGTGTATTAAAATCTTATTCTGTTTCCATGTTGTTCAGTCTTCTCGAGTAGCCACTATTTTAAAACCCCATCCTACTGGAGAGAAGATTAGAAGTAGATGGGGCCCTTACTGTCCTAAAGTTATACAACTAATAAAAGGCACAACTGGAGAACTAAGCCCACATTTTGTATTTCCAAAGCCTCAGTACAGCTCTGCCTCTGATGCTGTGGCTTCTTCAAACTGTGAGATGCAATTATAAGTAATTGATCCCTCTTTGTTCAAAGTGCTTTGTTTTATTCTCAATAAAGCTATTATTTTACAGCATTGAATTTAGTACATTAAGCATGTGTGCATAACTGCTCAGAGCTGTTGAGGCTGCAATTTTTCAATTCATATGAACTGAACAGATAGCCAGATAAATCAATTCAAACTTTAGAAGAAATATATTCGTGTGTGTTATTTGTTTTGGGCATCCACTCTGCCTTTCAGATGGCCTGAAGCAATGCCTGGTTGCCAACTGACTTTATACAACTAAATGTCCCTGTAATGTTTTGGGAAAATTCCTCTCTTAGGAAAAGAGGCATCCGAGGCTGACCCTCCTCACTAACCCCCACCATAGGAAGGCAATTTGGGTAAACTGAGAGTGCCATTTTGGTATAAATAAAAATCGCTGAGTTACAATGTAAACCTATGGGATGGGGTAGAAATTGGAAAGTATTTGCCTACAGCAGATCTCTGGACTAGGAGAGGTCTGTATTCAGAAAATAAATTGTTGCTTTTAAGTATAGACAGAGCATCAGTCATCTGCCAGACCTTAACACATTCACGGATAGCTGTGCAAAATTACCAATGTCCCACATATCTAGCAAATTTTTATTTATGCTTGTGACAAAGAATAAAAATTCTCTGACAGAGAGATTCGTTGGAATATAAAAATGTTCCTGTCATTCAACGTTTTTTGACATTTGAGATTTATAACCTTAATTATCTTAATTTCCACTCACCCAGCCTCGCTCTACCAAGACTCCCAAATGCCATTTACCTATAAATATCCTCCCAGTTTTTAAATGTTAGATTGACACTGCAAATATTGTAAGTGTAATCTCTTCATATTTCCTTCTCTCAAATCCCTGCATTTCTGGGATTCATCCAAAGTTCTCTAAAACAAAGAATTTCTCTGATAAATAATTTTGAAGAACAATAGTAAAACACGTTATAGATAAAATGAGTTTAAGTTTGAGGCATCCAAACAATATTTTTGCAAGGCTCTTTATACCGTTTTGTTGGTAGATCATGAAATTGTCATTCCTATATTCTGAAACGGTCTTTCATAACTGAAAGAGGAATAAATTCAGTTGGAATTTAAGATAGAGTGTCTCAGTCCCTTGGGGCCTGAGGTACCTGTATAACAAAACATAACCCTCTTATTGGATAAAAGTTTCAACTTTTCCTAAGTGATTCCAGTAACATTAATCTCACATATACCTAACAACCTACAACAACTCCAAGGGGAAGGTATAACTTGCTCTCTTAGTCCATTTTCTCTCACTGTTACAGAATACCTGAGACTGGGCCATTTAAAAACGAAAAAGGCTTTATCATGGTCCTAGAGGCTGGGAAATCCTACATGAGGTAACTGCCTCTGTTCAACTTCTAGTGAGGGCCGTGAGCTGTAGCAACTTGTGGTGGCATGTGGAAAGGCAGGCAGGAATGTGCAAGAATGTGCCGAAAACAGAATCCGTGAAAGGTGGTCTTTCTTTATTGCCACCTGCTCTCGTGGTAACTAAAGCAATCCTATGAGTGCAGAAGCCCATCCCCAGGAGAAAGGTATTAATCTATTTATGAGGGCTGCACTGCCATATCCCACCTTCCCGCCCTGCCACACTAGGGATGAAGGCTCAACATGAGCTTCCATGAGGACAAACTCTATGCAAACCGTAGTATAGCACCTCTCCAAACGATAAATGCAGGAGTTGCATCTCAGTTAGTTTATCTTACCAAGCAAATGCTAAAAGGAAATTTTCTTACTTTTAAATCCACTCCTCATTGTCCCAAGTCACTGCTGATACAGAGACTTTTTATCTAAGAGCTTAGATGGCAACTGTGTAAGTAGTTATAGCATCAGCCTTAGAAGTCAAAGGTCTGAGGACGTCAGTCCCCAGGCCGCGCTGCCTCAGCCACGCCAGCGGTGGTCTGCCAAACGACTCACAGAGTGGAAAGTTGTCTTCTGTTTTAATAAATGATATATTCTTTAAAGCTGCTTTTAGATTACTCCTTAGTATCTTAAAATTTGAGACAGATAAAAATGAGTCTTGTTTCTTACTGACAAGGATGATTCAAATTTTCTGAGGCCTCTTTGACTTTGAAAACATATTAGTATATTTAACATTAACTTCTTTCATTCATGTCCATCCTCTGCAACTGTTAAGCAATCCACCTCCCTAGAAAAAAACTAGCTTTAAAGGGAAAAAACATACTTAAATTCTAGATCCAGGTTGTGGCTGAAATATATGAGCATGCTGTTGAAAGCGTGATTCCTTGATCTGGGGTCAGAGGAGCATTTTGAAATTGCATGTGTGTTACGATTATTTCAAGTTCCTTTTGAAGGTTTTTAAAAATATTTACAACAGTTAAAAATTCAATCTTCAGCTTTTCACTATTATGTGAGATTCATAAAATGTGTTCTATGACATATTCATATGTTAAAGATTTACTACAAAATTTTATGTGATAGTCTGCAAAGTTACACTGGGGACTTTTAATAAACACCTGTAAGATGTTAGTGTAGACCTCATAATGTGAGGACTAGGTGCCTGCTCATTTGATATAAAAATGCCAGCCTAGCCAGAGACATAAGACAAATCACTCTTTCATTATTTCTGAAGATGTATGCCTTAAAAAGAGATGACAAATTTAATTCTTGGATTTGTAAAAAAAAGTAACGCATTATTAACTATATGATAGAACCCTATCATGGTAGGTCATCATATAGCTATTCTCTAGGGCACATTAATATCTATGACTTTGTACTTATTTGGAAAACTCCCCCCACAAGACTGCAATGCAGAGCTGCTGATTGCCGCCATGGCTTACCAGGTCTAACAAAGAGCCTCCGGGTGCCAATGAAGGAAAATGTGCTCTCACTGGCTCCGTCCATGAAGCCATCACAAAACCACATCATCTTGTCTGGAATAATATCTAGAAGACATTTGATACCAGTCTCCCAACACTGGACAACACATTTCCCAGAACAAATAACATTAAATCTGGGGCTGGGGATATAGCTGAGTGGAATAAGCGCCCAAGCGCAGGGTCCTAAGTTCGATCCCCAGTACCGCAAAAAAAAAAAAAAAAAAAACATTAAATCTCTGAAATTCATAAAATCCCCAATTTGCTTTTCCACTCTTAAAAAATGAGATGACATTAGTTACCTAGTGACCCATGAACTGCTATTGGCAGTCATTCACATATCAGGCCACATCAGGCCTCATGCTCTTCGGGCAAGAAAAATGAAAAATATTTCACTCTCATCAACTAATTCCTTTTTATAAACTTCATCCAAATTGTAGTATGGTTCTCATTCTCCTTTTACTGAACTGTATTATATATTTATTACCTATGTAGTCTGTCCCCCAACCAGGGATTTAATATTATTGATTACCATTGTTTAGAGATTTTGTATTATTTATTACTATCTATTTAGAGATTTTATATTATTTATGCTGGGAAATATACACAAAGTTGGGGTGACTGGCATGATATGTTTGTTTTAATTTTATTTTAAAGAGAGTAGTAAATAAGAGAAAGAACAATACAGTATCACACACAAAAACAAACCAAAGCAAGAACATTTAAAGTAATACAAAGTTTCAAGACAAAATAATATGAACTAAAAGTGGCCGTTATATTGCATACTGTTATCTTCAACTACATTGCTAAGATTACCAGTTGTAAGAATGGAAAATTGTTCAATCAAAGAGAATAAGAAAATAATTATTTGAAAAAACATTGGAGAAAACAGAGTTTCACTAGACAAGATGGTAGGAATTCACCATGGTAGTTCCATTGCTCATTGTTGCCTTTAAATCAGTTGCTCAAATTACCAGATATAAGCATGCAAAGTTGGTCAGAACATAAAAAATTTTAAGCATTAACTGCTCCTTCAATATACCACCATATATCAGCAGTACAGCTATTGCAGCTATATACATATTTTTTTGCCTTCCTGCTATGTTTTTAAAATATTTTTCCAAAACAGATGATGTGGATTTTGAGATGGCTTTTTAGTCAAAGGACATTCTCCTGCAATGTAGAGCTATTTATTTCCTTATCTGATAGCAAGGTGCAATTGGTTAATGTTAAGGGGAAAGCCTTGCCAAAGAAAATCAAAGGAGAACTGAGCAATTTCTGATTCACATTTCTCTCACTCCCTTACTGCTGAAGCATTAAACATGAAGTGGTTTAAGCAGAGCCTTTTCTCAGAGACTTCAAAAGAGGAGCATACTCACCCTTTCTTATCTGTCAGTTCTGGATCCATAGATTCAACTAACTGAAGATCAGAAATAATTTTTAAATTATACTAATCATGTACAAACAGTATCATTCTCTAGATAGATAATATAATAGCTATTTGCATGCATTTACCTTGTTTTAGATATCATAAGTAATTTAGAGATAATTTCAAGTAGTTGGGAGGGTGTGGACAGGTTATATGAAAATATTGTACCATTTTAGATAAGAGACTTGAGCATCCAGTTGGAGACTTTAGTATCCACATGGGGTTCCGCAACTAATCTGCCATAGATATCAAGCCTCAATTGCATTCTAAGAAGGACACAAAAGTTCACTACCCACTATTCCTAAATTCTTAAGATGAGTTACCTGCTACAGTTAAGGGTGAAAACCATTGTCTCAGTATTGTTCTAAAAATGTAGATATATATGCAGTGTTAGAAATGTTTCTGTTGTCATTGGAGATAATTGTAAAGTGCTAACACCAAAACCTTATTTAAAGTAAGAAGACAAGTCTACCAAAAATGATTTCACTGTTTAAACCATATGATTTCTGTCTGAACTCAGGTCTTATCTAAGGAGATGTGCCAACCTGGAACATTCTAGAAGATATAGGGAGCAAACATCAGCCAAATGATTGTGCCAAAGATATATGAGGTCAACAACAATGAAGTAACCATAAAAAAAGAACAGTCAAATAGGTGTATACAAGAGTTAGATTTGAATTCCATCATTTAACCCTATTAGAAATAAACAATAATTGTGGGCAATAAATTAAGCTAGCTGTATGTCTCCAGTTGAGTTTATTACACAATTACCATGGACAGAGAAGTAGCAAAATTTCTGCTGATCTAGCTACAGCCCTGGGGCTACTTATGAACTACTGTGTGCAATTCTAACACTCCATAAGATGAAATATACAGCAGGGAAACTTTGCACTGCATTTTTAACCTTCTATTTCTACCGTTGACATTTCAGCAACACTATTGTTTACTCTCCTGGGAAACACTAGCATCTTTTGCAAATTTTAGCTGCTGTTGAATAATTGCTGCTGGGATATTTCCAGCTTATCATTTGCTGCTTTCCTTTCATCACTGCATTACAAGTCTGAGGTTTCTTTTCTGAAATCTGTGAGTTTCATCTGCAAATGACAGGGAAGCAAAGGAGATCAATCGACTTGGACGTTAGAGATTATGAAACTTGGTCACTTGGCAAAATATTCATTCTTGTTCTTTCTTTTGGCCTCCCTTGGAGAGCATTCTGCATTTTTAGATAAGTGCTGGAGTAAAGGATAAAATCTGTGTCCAAGGAACAGGTCGAAGCTTCCTGACCCATCACAGAAGTAAATGATCTGTTATTTCCAAGGATCCTATGATGACCTCTGGCAGCACATTCTAATGCTATGGCACATGCACAGTAAGAAAGGTTTGCCTCATGGCCAGCTTTAAAAAGAGGAACACTATTTCCCTTAAACAGCTCACTATAAAAGTGTCACAAATTAAATGCAATAATGCTCATCCTTTAGTGCCCTTATAATTTGGTTATGATGTTTTTAACTATCTTCCATTTCTGGCCAAACAAGAATTTTTTCCACAAGAGGTTAAAATGGGTCACAAAAGAATCAGGGTTAATATCATTCACTTCTTAGATGTCAGAAATTCACATTCATCCTGAAGACAGATCACAGCTACCCAAAGAAGTTAAGTGCACCCAATGTATATTCATTTGCTTTCACTTTGCATATGTTGAGCAGTAGTAAAGATTGATTATAATGCAGGCAGTGGAAAGGTCAGAAGCAGGAATTAACTACCGAACGGTCAACTCTTTGGAAAGAAGGCTGAAGTGTTTTAGGTAGAACAGAACATGTCCAGAAAGAATGACATAGAAGATAATTACATCGTTCCCATCTCAGTTCTAACATGTAAGAAAATCTTCTCTGATTTTCTCTACTTGGGCAGTCTCAGACAGAATCTCTTCATTTTCTTTACTTTAGAGTCACAGGATTTATTGTTATACCTTGACTTGAAACAAATCTTGCCTCTCATTTTTATCAAAGTCTTAGTAAAATGTAGTGATTGAAAATGCAGATTCTAGAATATGATTTTGCATTCCATTTTGGCTTCTAAGCTAGTTGTATAAACCTAGTTTATTCCTATGTAAAAATTAGGACTACTGGTTCCTATGTCATAGAGTTGTTGGAAGGATTAAACAAGTTAATGGTTATAAATCACTTAGAATAGCACATGGCCCAAAGTAACTATTCTTGTTCCTCCTTTAGCAAGTTAATGAATGTATGAGTTTTATTAATATCTGCCTCCCCCTTGACTCCCTGGAGGCAGAAAGCATGTTTGTTTGCTCATTACCACTGCATATCCCAATAGAGGCCATGATTCTTGGCATGTAGTGGGGATTCAATGAATATTTACAGAATAAATCAATAAATCTAATTGCTGGGGACATGAGTCACTCTGAAAGTGAATATACCAAAGGAATAAGCTACACCTGTGTATAACACTCCATCAAGTGTGGAACACGCCAGCCTGTTTCACTAAGAAATTCCATGTGAGAATATTTTACCAAATGTGATTGCATCCACAGGATATCCAATTTTGCAATAAAGAGCTGTGCAGAATGAGGGTTTTTTTATAACAATAATAATAATAATAGCTAAATGTCTCATCTTTCTGAGACTTTAGCTAAAGCAGCAAACTGTTTGACTAGGATGATAATGGTCTCTAATACTCATTAAATACAGTTGTTTGCCATTATTATGATTGTTTTATAGGAAGCCCTTTGGCTTATGTTTAAACAAGAGACAGTGACAGAAATAGAGGGCTGTGGGAGGTTCATGTTAGATGGAGAGGTTGACAGACTGAGGGGAAGATCAAGATCGTGGAAGGCAGGAGGGGAAGCAGAGGGAGTGCCAGGTGGAGATGGGTGCACAGCTATCTATGGGTCAACCTGAAACACTTAATAATAAACCGCAAAATAATAACAACAACATACTGCAAAACAATTCCATTGGGATAATTTCTAAGATATGTTATCAGTCAAAGCAGGAACATTTGAAATTTTCAATAGAAAGTTAAATTTTAATGCCTGACATAGAGGCATCTTGAATAAATAAGTCAGTCACCAAATACCATGGAACATTATTCTATATCCTGGAAAATCTCGTGAGCAACAAGTATCTAGGCCTTCCAGAAACTTCTAGTTTGGTAATGAGAAAGTATACAACTCATAAAGAATTAAGTAAGATTATTTCAGTGATTGACCCATGTTCTGAAGAAGGTAAAATAGTGCCTGTAGGAAGAACATGCTGGATTTGATGGCGGTTATATAGTGGGAGACTGTCAAGTTATGGTGCGAAATTCTGAAATCTGAGCTGAGACCTCAATGCTGAGAAAGAGGAGGCATGCGGGGATCTGGAGGAGGAATGTTCCAGCTGGAAGGAGCAACAATTACAAGGTTCTGAGACTGGAGTGATTTTGAGCAACCTCCTGGCTTTAAGACCATATGGGCAGAATAAGATTGTTTGTGCATAATGATAATAAGTGCATTATTTTGACTTTTAAAACCTTGGGAACACTTCTGACATCTTCCTTTATCTGTTCTCTTTTTTTTTCTCTTATCATTATTGTCTTTATCCCTGGTTTTATTCTTATTTTATTAAAATCTCATTTGTTATGGGTCACTGAGATTTCAAGGTCACTTCTCCAGTTCAAGTGTACCTCACATTAGTTAAAAGATAATTGAAAGTTTGACACGATGTTGATACCTTTGTATATTAGATCACACTTTAAATACATCAGTGTTGAACACTTAAACTCAATTACGAATAATTTGTAAGGTGCAATAAATGTTTTCCTCACAACCATCTTTAGTGCAAAGAAAATGACTGACGCACACCGAGCTGGTGCCTATCACAGTTTACTTGTGTCTCTAATGAGTGCCTCAGGCGCATATGCACTGGAGCAGTTCTGTCAATCCGCTCTGCATTCAGGTGCCGCTGTTGTGATTGACATCAGAGAAGATTTGTGTCACCTGAAAGGATAAGATTTTATGGGAAAGCAGAGAATAATTACTCTGGCCTCTAGAGAAACCATATTAGTCAAATCAGAAGGAAAAAGACTCATAAAAAATAGACATACGCCTTAGCCAAAGGTCAGCCTTCTCTGTCTAAATCTAAAGTACATATCACCATTTATTCATTTTATCATCCAACCAAAAAATCTTCACTATGAGTCTGTTATTTTCTGGGCACTGTTACACAGGATTTTACTATTTAAAAACAGCATTTCTGTTCTCTAAACAGTCCAGAGAAGGAGGGAAATGAACAAAATAGTCATGATTAGACCATGTAACAAATGACTGAGGGGTGGACACACTGCGGGTGGTGGGAGGCAGAAGAAAGAGAAGCAAGGAATATGACATGGAGGAGAGGGAGGTCAGGGCCACTCAGGTAGAGGCAGGAAACCGATACAGACTTGAAAGATGACTGGGCGTCCACAGAGAGAAGGGGGCCTAGAGTGCTCTGGGGAAAGAGCATGGCCGACCCATAGAAATGGAGGCTGAAGAGCCCAGAGCACTTAGGGAGTGGCTTCCAAAGCAACTGAAGGGGAATATATAGTTAAGACAAGTGGATACCCAAGTCAGGGCTGGAATACACAGAGAGGTCACTATATCTCTGACAGTTCCTGCAGCATCTGCAAAGGGAGGCAAGAGATCCTGAACATTCAGGATCATCCAGGACTCAGACAAGAAAGATTTTTTAAAAAATTAGCAGCTTTATCCATTTAGCATTTTGAGATGCTAGGCTATTGTGTAAGGACTGGTTAGCAAAGTCATCACTCCGGAGGCTGAGGCAGGAGGATTGCCATGAGTTCGAGGCTGGCCTTGGCTACATAGTTCAAAGCTAGCTAGACCTACACAGCAGGACTCTGTCTCAAAACCAACAAAAAAAGACTGGTTAGCAATTTTCTTTTTTTCTTCTCTGATTTTGAAAATAATAAGGGCCTCTCAAGGTTCCTACTCTCTTTGCAAGTCTATGCTCTCTGGACGGACTTATAAAACATAATGATTTTTGAAGATTCTTCTCATTTTAAAATATAAAAGCTTTAGGCAAAACATGCAAGAATATCAAAGAAAATAATTCTACATATGCTAAATAATTCTAGCAAAATAAATGTATATGGATAATAAATAATTCCAGATATAAGTCCAAAATC
Source organism: Dinomys branickii (assembly GCA_004027595.1). NCBI lineage: Eukaryota > Metazoa > Chordata > Mammalia > Rodentia > Dinomyidae > Dinomys > Dinomys branickii. Next base: position 57,000 of record PVLD010005885.1, on the reverse strand, counting down.
CCTGCATCGATCATTTATAAGCCCATAAAATTAATTTTATTCCATTTTTTTTACATTAAAATTATCAGTAACTAATGTCTGGTGCTCATAAAACATGTTGGGATTACACACGTTCATCATATGGGGCAAGACTAATTAGTAAATTCATAAATCTGAGTATTCTTTCTTTACTCTTTATTCTTTATTCTTTCAAAATGAAGAGTGATTGGTGGCTTAAGCACCACAGAGACATTTTAAAGTGTGCAAGTTCTAGCTGAGCCTCAATCTTTTCATTAAAATTCAGGACATAAAATTAAAAGTAAATATATATCAAATGTAGTCATATTCACTAAAGATAAAATGAGGACAGACTACCTCAATCAAACAAATCGGTAACCTTTGAACAGAAAGATAAATGTCTCTACTTCAGCCCTGGCCCTTACTATTTGGCACTTTGTAAACTGTACAGAAGTCTGGAGGATGTGAGCTTCAAGTTCCCTTCAAACCCAAATGATAAAATCATAATTGCAGCAATTGGCTTGTGGTACATTGTTCGGGTTAATATTTTTGTTCTATCTGATTTTCTGGAGCCATAATTTACATGGGCAATGATTTGACAAAGTGAATTCACGAAAAGGCCAGATACAACCCAAATCTTACATTTGAAAACTAGTCAACTGGGGTTTTTTCACTGCATATTCTGAACAATGTTTTCATAGACCTTCCTGAAAGAACAAATACCTACTCATTCTGAATTCCTTGTCCTGGACCTGACTTTGCCAGGCTGTTTGAGGAGAATTGGAGTTTAATCACTAGCTCACAGGATAGTACTGCTTCTGTGATCAAATATTTTAAGAACCAAATTCAACATTGCCAATGTCATCTTATTTTGAACAAGGAGTTGAAAAGTGCAAAGAATTAATTACATTAATGTCCTAGTGATTCAACTGAAAGAAAATGTCATTGCAGCAAAGCTTACTCATACTTAGTAGATCACAAATTTTGAAATAAGCTGCTAAAATGGAAATGTACTGAGACACTGTTTCATGGCCTCCGAATACTATCTCTAGTGTGGAGCTGGTGGATAGCAGGTACCACCGATGAATATGAGTGAGTAACGTTTTTAAATTCACAAGTAAAGTAAGAACCCATTATGCAATTAATAGTTTTAGTAGTGATGAAATTCATCTGAAGTGATAAACCAGAATAAATAAAAGGCGCATTGCATCACAATTAGGTGAGTCATGGTTTAAATGTGCAAAGTCTGTATTTGTGTCAATAAATGGAACGGCCTGTGAAACTGAGCAAAGACAGTTTGTCGACTATGGGGTCAGTTCCAGGCCTTTAAAATAGAAAGAATCAACATTTAGCTGAGTTTTCATTCTTAGGGCAATACAACAAATTAGCATGTGACATAAGCCATCTCTTAACAACAGTTTCAGGCTGCAATGACATAAAGTAATCAAATTTCCATAGGAAATTTAACTTCCATTCTAGACAGTTTAATTATCTGGGGCACATTTCAATAGCTCCCATTATAGGAAAATATGCCCAAATTTGTCACCAATAATGTCTATAAGAATAGTTTGAATATTCAATAAATTTAATGACATTATAAATTATCTGGCTGCATAGACATGCAAATGTATATGTTCTTTCAAATATTACTAAATTTCACCAACACCTAGGTTTTAAATAGGAACCAAAATCAATCCTAAAGCAACATCTTTATCCCAAAAGCTCTTAAAATATGACTAATCTTTGCCTGTGCAATATAAAAATATAAAAGTTGTCACAGAACTTGAAAATTATTTCCACTTTTATTTTTCTACTGTAAAATCGTCTTTTTTCTTATGGTACGGGGAATTGAAGCCAGGGCCTCACGCTAGCCAGGCAGGCACTGTGCCGCTGAGGTAAATCCTCGGCAGAATTGTCTTCACTACCCCTTCCAAGGTTATTGATCCCATTTTCCCTGCTATCCAGGAAAAAGATATGTAAATGTACCGCGTCTTCTATCTGGGCAGAACTCTCCCCTTCATGAGGTAGTTTATTAGCAATAGTATCATATGGTTTCCAAATTGCCCCAAAGCACTTGATTGACAGTTTACACAATTTTTCTGTGACAGTTGCAAAAGTAAATCTGAAATTCCCCCAGAAGAGGGTATCTCGGATGTAGTGCTCAGCTTTCTCAATGCTATCAGAGTTGACCAAGGATGGTCCTTAATATATTTTCCTCTTACTTGAGACAAAAGGCTATTATGCTACATATACGTTTTGTTAGCTCAAATGCAATTAAAAACAACTGAAAGCGGTTAATGTAATAGCACTGAGATAGTGAAAAAGAACAATAGATATTGGACTCTAGCGAGAAAGGGAGATAATCCATTTTCTAAAGAGATTAAAGAGCTTCCACATTTCCACAAGATGTTCCACTTGGTGTGTGGTCTCTGTACCCCTGAGTCCTTTGTGCTTCAACCACCAGGCTAGTGTCAACATCACAACACTGCAAGTCTTTGGAAAAGGACGAATTATGCCAGCATGGGGAAGTGTGCTAATTATTATTAACAATAATAACACTAATAAGGTTAATTTTCCCAGCCTCTTCCTCTCTCCCACTCACTTGTGGGCCCTCTACCTGAAGAACTGGCTGCTCAAGTGACCATGGCTAATAAATGCTAGGCAGAAAAGTTGTGGAGATACTTACCAAACTATATTTTGTACCCATACCCTTACCTCCTAATACAAAGCTCAAAGTTGAAGTCAGTATTCTTTTTAGTCTGGCTCAACCTTTGGGCCTTATTTTTGGTCTACTGCCTTATTCCTACTCTAGCCTGCATTGGTGTCTTGATACTAATAACATTACTCTCTGGATTCAAAACCCTAAAGGAAAAGACTATTGATCCTATTCACTACTGTAGTCTCAGAGGTATTATTCAAAGCCAGGCAGAAAACTGGTCCACAAGTACTTGTTAAATAAACTACATGTACCGTTACTCTATCTAACCCTTACATTTCAGTTCTCTTAGTGTAACATATAATCTCATTAGAAGCATCACCATCATTATAAAGGGCCACTTGCTGGGGGTGCCTTGTATGAGATGTTAATGAACCCTCACAAACTCCTGTATGGCAGGTAGTATCACCTTCATTGGACAAAGCGAGAAATGAAGCTCTCTAAAGCTAAATGATTTTTACAAAGTGCACCTATGCCACTGATAAATGGAAGAACGAAATAAAGTCCCGATGTTCTGTCTTCTGGGCTCTAGGAGTTGCCATGAGTTTCTGAACTTCAAACCAAGGTTTCGAACTTCTTGCCTGCTGACAGTTTTTCCCAATGTCAAAGGCCAACATTGCTGATGATTTCCTTTTTCTGTATCACCTTTCCCGGGACGCCTTGCTTATGCTCACTGCTCTCCCCCAACATCACCTAAGTAAATTTTGTACCCACACTTTCTTGACACAGTCCTCCTCTTCCCAAGGATGCCTATGCCAGCTTTTAGGTCTCAGTGACTGCATCTAGGCAGTGTGTCTTCTGAGCGAACTTTGAGAATAAGATCCAGAGAGTGAGTCAAAAGGCTTTTAAGGTTGCCAAACTCTAGGTGAACAACACAGAGTGTAACCATCCAGAATAAAATCTAGAAGGGGAGTGGAATATAAATTTAAAAAAGGACTATTTGATAATTAGATAGACTTAGAATGGGAAGTAATCCATAATCAAGATCTCAGCACAGGAAGTTTGAGTGACACACACAAACCAACCATATATGCATTGTTGTTTTTTGGTTTTTTGTGTTTTTTTTGCAGTACTGGGGGTCAAACTCAGGACCTTGAACTTTCCAGGCAGGAGCTTCTGCCACTGAGCTATATCCCCAGCCCCCTCACATTGTTTTATATAACAGAAATTCAAAAATCCTGGAACACCCCAATATCTTTGTTGACACCTCTATATGTAACTGCTAAGCATCCTTACAAGTTATAGTTTTGACTACCTGTCTTGGTTACTTTTCTCTAGTTGCTGTGACAAAATATCCAATGCCCAAAATGAAGGAAGGAAAGGTTTATTTAGCTTACAGTTTGTGAAGGTTTCAGTCCATACTTGGCTGGCTCAGAGGCAGAGTGGCACATGGCAGAGGGCAACAGTTCATGGCAGCAGAGCACAGCAAAAACAACCAGAACAAAGGGAGGAATGGCAGCAAGCAGCCTCTTTCCTTCCCTTACATTGTAAACTGTCTACCCCTACCCAGGGGGCGTGTAGCATTCACATAATCTCCATGCCCTCCTCTTCCACAGGCTCAGGATGTATACAAAGTAAACACCCTGGCTTCCTGCTGAGTCACTCAGCCAAACCTCTAGACTCCCCAAATTGACACAATGTATCAACCATGACACTATGAAATTCAGTAGACTCTAAATAAAACAAAGTGAGTTTTTCCAAACAGTCTTTCTCTACTGGACACAAAATTGATGTCGTTAATTATGGAACAGACTTTCTTTTTGAAAATGACCGCTAATGAAGAAACAGAAACTTTATCATTTCAGAAGAGCTGCTCCACCTGGGAGGAGGAGCAAAGGACAGGGCCGTGAAGGGCTGTGCATGCCAGGAGCAGCAGACGGGCCGCCGACTCTGGACACAGCCTGCAACGCTGTCAATACCAAATTCATAAATGTCAAAGATCTACATCATATGTGGTTTTTAACGTGTGGAGAGAAAAATACCGCGTACAGGTTAAAAACACAGGTTTGCAAGTCTAGCAATTTGGGATTTTTGAAGGCAGGCTCTATTCTTTAGCAGGTGTGCCACCTTGGAAAAATTAGTCACACTTTCTGAACCTCGATCCTAGGAGGCAAAACAGTGTAGTCATTTCAGGAGGCCCTTGTAAGGATTAAATAAGAGAATACGCATGATGTAACTGAGACATCAGTGTGTATTGGTTCTTAAATTTTTGTAATTATTATTAGATTACAATTTCTGGGCAGGGACTATGCCTTGTGTTTGCCTAAATCCTTAATATAACCATAAAAACTTCATTTATTTAAAAGTCTGGGCTTCTAAAAGAATAAGCTTTAATTTTCAGAAGAAAAAAATGGCCTCCTGTATAACACAGGTCAATTGAGGTATGAGATAATGAGAAACAGAAAAGCTCCCATGGCCTCTTTGGCAGAAGAAAATTGATAGCAGCATACAAAGCCGGTTCCAAGCCCTTCAAAAGTGTTTAATCATTAGCAGTCTTATGAAAGGGAAGGAATTTCATCTGTATGGGAAGCACTATGACACTATGATCCCTTGAACTTTCTGCAATTTGCCATACCTCATTTGGGTCCGCTGGCCCAGGAGAGAGCTCAGAGAATCTCCTTCCTCTCCATTCCCCTCCCTTCTCTCCCCCTCCATTTCCATCTTTGCCTCTGTCTCTGTCCCTCTGTTTCTCTCTCCCTCTCACTCTGTTCTCCTTTCTCTCTCCCTCTGCTTCTCTCTCCCTCTGTTCCCCCCTCACACCGGTACTAGGGATTGAATTCAGGGTCTTCACGTGGAATTATATCCCAGCTCCTGTTTATTTTTTATTTTGAGGCATGGTCTTTCTAAGTCTCTAAATTGCCCCAGATGAGCTTGAATTTACAATCCTCCTGCCTCAGTTCCTGATCATTCAGAGTGTACTGCAATACTCAGATCTTTCCTGCATATTTAAAGTTGAGCCTTATTACCTCATTTCTTCTATCACGGCATATCTCAGAGCTCTCTGGGAAGCTCTTTCCTGAAGTCAGTCTTGTTACTCAAATTTACACCATTGCTGGGCACAGTGGTGCATGCCTATAACCCCCACACTCAGGAGACTGAGGCTGAGGCAGGAGGATTGTTGTGAGTTTGAGACCAGGATGAGCTACCAAGTGAGCTCAAGGCCAGCCTGAACTGCATAACAAAACCTTGTCTCAAAAAGAGAACAAAAAAGATGGCAAAGTTATACCACTGCAGAAAATAGCTGAATGTGTTCGCTCTGCGTGGACAAAGATTAATGGGGGAATCTCCAGAAGTTGGCACCAAAAGTCCCTTAGTTTGTGAAGTGCTACAAAACTCGTTACAGAAAAAGAAAAAGCTTGGGAGGAGGGGGGACATCTACCGTGGCCATAGTAGTTCCCAAATAAGCCGCTTTTCCCCTGATGAGCTAGAGCTTGTTTTCCTGCAAACGAGTTTGTGTAGTTGGCATTTATAAAAGATATTTATTAGTAAGACTGTGTGCAAATACATGAGAAATAATAGGAAGACCAATAGCAAAGCAGAATAGCATTTCAACACAGTGACTAAATTCTATAGGCAAATTCCTATTATCAGTAGGTATTAGATCTTTATTCTATGTCTTAGTTGCTCTGTTATTGCTGGGACAAAATATCCAACTCCCACAAGTTAAAGGCGGAAAGGTTTTAACTCACAGTTTGCAGAGGTTTCAGTCCACAGTTGTCTGGTTCCAAGCAGGGTGGCCCAGCAGAGGAGAAGCAGCTCGCGGCAGGGTGGGCAGGAGGAAGTGCAACTTGCTTCTTCTTTCCATTTTGATTCCTGCCAAGATACAAAGCTACTGATTGGTGCCACCCACGCCACTCACCATCACCACCCAGAGCCATGCGACCCCCACCATGGTGTTACTCTAGTATCACACTCCTGTGATCCAGTCACTCCCCAGAGCCCCACCTTATGAGGACATAAGGGTTTGGAGTGGGAGCATTTAGATATAAACACAACACTCTCTGATAGATGCTTTCTGCACATTATCACACCTTCGGATTTAATTCTCACAAGGAACCTATAAGGTAGGAGGTGGACATGCACCCATTTTAGATATAAAGAATGTATGACTCAGAGATACAAAATGACTTGTAGATGGTCACATAGCTTGTAAGTGCTGGAGACATCATGTAAGCACCAGTCGCCTCACTACCAAGTCCTGACAACTACACTGCTGCTCCGAAGAGAAGAGAGGGCTCATCTCACTGGAGAAGGCAGTGGTTCCACCAGCAAGGAGTGCTTGGGGCCTGTGTTAGAACGTGGTAGACACTATTGAAAATAACAATGCAGAGTCAAACAGAAGACAGAATCAGGAGGTGGCTTCAACCATGAATCCAGAAGTAGAAAGGCAGCACTGTCAAAGAAGAAGGAATGCAATTATTATGGACTGAAAACAAATACTAATAAAAACTGAAATTGAAATAATAAGAAAGAATGGATGATCACAATAAAATGTTAGTAAAATGAAAATTTTTATTAAAAGTCTAATTTTATAGTAAGTCACTGCATATGTTTACCCATACATTGTGATCAGTTGTTTCTTTTTCTGAAGCCCCAAGCAGAGAGCACTAGTGCAGTATCAAAGCTTGCATTTGCTAAGGGCTGCTACATTTTTGTAGGGTACTCTTCTCACTCTCCCAGTTGCATCACATCCTATTAATTCCATTAATAGTAATTTCCATAATTTATAATTATGTTAAGCATTTTCCTAATTATTTATATATTGTCTATGTTTTACTCACTATGTAGACACTGCAGAAGAGAGGACACGGCTCTCAGTAGAAGGTTGAAATTACTTTTCTGTGTTAAATGAATGCTAAATAACAGATTCTAGTACCTTCTTGACTAAGAAACAGTCTGTATTTTGGGAACATAAACTCTTTTCTACCAAATTTGTTGAAAATATTCTTGGGGTTTTTTTAATGTTCCTTTATTTTGGTTTTATTGTGTGTATTTAATGCCAGAAATTATCCAATATTTACTTGAATGTATTTCTCTCTATCACTGTGATCTCTGAGCCATATTTATGTAGTTGGCCTATTTTTAGTGATTTTTGCATTATATCTTTATCTCTTTAATGGAATTTATTTTTAACAGGTGATAGGATTAATAATTTAAATAATATTCTTTTCCTAAGTAACTTATTTTGTCAATGCTCAATCTCATTTTCTTCCATATTTCCTTATGATTTTTCTTGTAGTACCTTAATATGTTAAATTGATGTATTTCTTTACATGCATTAACATTTATCACACATATTTACCTGTTAATTGTTTTGTTGGTACTTCCCTGTTTTCCTAATTATTATTTTATAAAAAATTGTACTTTCTAATGGGTGCTGATAGTCTATAATGCAAGTCCCTTATATTTTCTTTTAACAAATTTTCTTAATTTGATTCAATTGATCTTGTTTAATTTTTGTTCCAGATTTTAACAAAAGTCATATTCTCAAGCTTAATATTCAGTATTATAAATTTTGTATCTGTGTGTGTGTGTGTGTGTGTGTGTGTGTGTGTGTGTGTGTTTTACCTTTATCATTAGGAGAGGAAAAACCTAAAGACTTCATCTGAGGCTGCTAGATAATAATAAATCACTAGATGCTTCTAAACTATTACTTAATAAATGTTTATTTGAAGGGTTGTGTCCCTTAAGTCAGTGAAAGGATTAATTTCAACATATGGAATTTCTCAGTAGAAGTGTTTGTAGGCATGAGACTGATTATATAAATTAATCATCATCCAGTAGGGGAGGGAAAGGGAGCTCTTTTATTTCTTTATGTTGCTCTTCTACAGCAAATGCATTTATTTCTCTGTCTAGTGCTAAATGCTCAGTATGACTAGCTGGTTTGTCTTCCTGTATAACAAGAGGATAGTAATATCATCTTTGTCTCACTGTGCTTGCCCTTCTGTACCATTTCAGTGAGTTCCTCTATGGAATGTGTTTGGAAGAGCCTTGGTCAAAATTCAGGGTAAAATACTAGGTCTTGAAACTCTGCTATAAATGGCTTTCTTCCCAGTCATTTTTTTTTCACTCTTTCAGATTATGATTATTGCCCAGAACTTGGCATGAAAGACAAAGAAAATCTATTTAGATAAACACTTAACAAATACATGCACCATTATAGGAAGAGTTCTATAATTGAGGGATGAACAAGACATAGATGTGAGACCACTAAATCTACCTGGTCAGTAGTCAGAGGAAAAAGCAAATTAAAACCCTGCTCATCATTGCAGGAATTCAACAGGAGAAAATTATTATAAATATCAATACAAAATAGAGCTCTACTCAAATGAAATAACAGAAAACTTATCCTGAGACAAATATGAGTGAGTGAGACCCAGGAACATGGATTCAAGTTGTCTGGGTGACATGCTCTCATTTAAAAACGTTACATGAACTTTTATAGCTATGGAAAAAAACCAACATATATTCACCAAATACGTTTGTGGGGCATTAAGTGGGCAGGCCACAGCAAACCAAGGAAAGCTATAGGTTTCAAATGTTATAGTATTCTTAGCCTTAGCATGGTTGAAGGCTAGTGCTCTAATAAGCTTAACAATACAATCCAACATCTCTATTTAATAGCTATGAGAATGTTAGATCAGATACAGAGGTTAAAAGTGAAGTGACTCTTTTCTGAAGTACTTTAAGACAGGCCTAGAAAATTTTGACTTTAGATGCAATATTCCATCTTTCCACAATCATCATGCCCTACTCAGATGAACTCAGATAGTCTACAGGATTTTTCATATAGATGCGGATTTTTGAGAGAACTTCAGTTCCACATAAATAAATAAAAGCTCAACTATAGCAGTAGAAATGGTAGGAAATATGCATCAAAATTTTTCTAGAAATCTGTGTGGAGCTGAGTTTTGAAAGACAAATATGAATATAGGCAATTCATTACCAGGTAAAAATACATAGTGTAATAACATTTGTGTGTGCATGAATATTCTTCCCTGGTTCAAGAAAAATAGATTGTCCAATATGATTTTCCAAGTTAATTTTATCTCTATCTTAGATAGTTCTTTTCTGAGACAACCTCTTTAACAAAAAGTGGATTAACAAAGAAAAACAAACAGCAATTTGACAACCTGTGGGACTCATGTAGAGATGGGAAATACTTGGGTAGAAGTGAAAAAGAAAAAAAAAGAGATGAAAGAGAAAAAGTAGAGCTAACGTTGAATCTGCAGTTAATATCTTCAATTGAAACAAAGAATGCAAGGTTTTGCTGAGGAGAACAGGAGGTAGCCATGCGAAGAACAGAACCCCTGAGGAAACTGTGGTACAGAGCGATGCTGGTGCCTTCGTCACTGATAAGAATCTCTAGTCCTTTTATCCTTATTCTCTTTCTGACACAGAGGAAGAAAACTTCACAAATGAAGATTGCCAGGGGCTGGGGATGTAGCTCAGTGGCATAAGCGCCTGCCTGTGCCTGGCAAGCACAAGGTCCTGAGTTCAATCCCCAGTACTGCAAAAAAAAAAAAAAAAAAAAAGAAGAAGATTGCCATTGGAAGTGTAAACTCGCCCGACAGAAGTGCAATTTTTGCTCTGTTTTCAGTGCTTCTTCTCTACATGTAATTTCTCCAAATAATCCCCATGCCAAAGGGGCTTCTTTGAGCGGTGGCATATTCTACTCTTCCACAGTATGTTTGGATTGGCAGAAATAAAGCTAAAGATGAGGTAGTAATGGCGTTGTAAGCCATACTGATTCTGAAATTTGTCCTATGGGTAATTCAGAGGTGATGGTGCTGTAAAATGATATGATCATATTTATACTTTAGAAAGAAAACCGGCGACAAAATAGAAACTGGAAGCCAGGAAAATATTTGGGAATAATTTGTTCTTGCCAAATAAATGTAGAGCTTCCCTTTATTTTCCTTCACTTTTCCTTTTCTTTTCTGCTGAGAGAGGATTAAGAGAGAGGAGGAAATAAAAAAGAAGGGGGAAAGGAAGCTGAGGGAGGAGCAATTCAGATGCGTGAGAAGTAGGACTGAGAACTGCAGCTTCCAGTCCTCTCTTTTGGAGATTTTATCTGGCGCCTCAAGCCCTAGAATCAGAAGCTGCCACTCCTGATCTTCTGTATCTTTCTCTCTTTTGCCTCTCATGTCCCCTCTTGCCACTAAGTGCTTTTGAATTTTTAAAGCTTTCTTATTGCCCTCTGGTCCGTTACCAACAGGAGCTCCCAGTGAGCTCTCCTAATCCAGATCTCGGAGGACTTCGTCCTTTCCTCTACTGAACACCGCCCATGAGAGCCCTCCCGAAACTCTGATTTCATTATAACAAGTTTTGTTAAAAAGCTGAAGTTAGAAGAACAAAAGTCAGATTCTCAGAACAAATTTTAGAATTCCATCCCATTTACCATCGTGAGCGCTCTCATTTCTTGCAGATGGTGACCGTTCTCCTCCTGAAAACCCTGTCGAAATTCTCGTTCTCTGTTCTATACAAATCAGAAACCTTTCAGTGCTTCATGGCGCTCAAAGTTTAGCCTAAATCCTACTTGTTATTACACATTTTTAGTGGGTAGGAGAGCCCTTACTTCTTCATACAAAGGCCTGAAATTTAGCTGAGAAAGCCCTCCTCCTATTTTGACATGTGTATATTATGGATGTAAATGGTTGGCAAATTCTCAAAAATAGATCAATATTTCCCTATTGGAACATATGTGCTTCAAACAATATTTATTTCAGAGTAAAAATGTATATGCCATTGTTCTAAACATTCTTAGGATATCATTGTTAAAGGATACATATGATAAACATGTGCTCTTGAAAAGAATAATCAACACATGTATTAACACTGGAAGGCTGTATTTCTAATTTTTGACTCTTTAAATAAGACACTTTTCTCTTTTGAGTTGGTGAGTTGTATACCTGGATGAAATTGTAATTGAAGTTATATAAATGTGTTTAGTGGCACACATTTCAGAAAGAATCCAAGCTCAGTAGATACGGCAATATAATGAAGCCTTCAACATGGGAATATACACTTAATCTTGATATACATACCTCTAATTATTCCATATATGTTGAAAGCGCCTTGTTTAAGGTTCTAGCAATTTAGGAAACGATGATCCATTCACCTTCTACACTTCTTTATACAAGAAACTGTACTGTGTTAAGATTTCCATATTAATTTTTATACAAGGTAAATGTACTGTCTTCAGTTATTCCTCCTGAAGGAGAAGCTTAACAAATGAGTTATTAGCAGCAGTCTAAGGAAGAGGGTAAGGGCACTGTCTGTAAGGAAGAGAAATATAAAGGTGTAAGACAAAATTCATGGCTATGATACCTATTATATTTATACCAAGAGTCGTCTGCTCTTTGGAACTCATAATAAATATCATCACCAGTAGTTCCATTATATGGGAAGCATATTTTCCCAAGTATGAGAATTTTATCCCAGAGGTATATCTTGAATATCCAAGGACAAATGAAAGATTTAACCTTATAAAAAATTAAAAGTACTTAGTCTTTGACCAATGCTTTCTAATTCTTCTTTTTCATATCTTTAAATACAGAATCCCCTTCACCTACAGCTGAGTTTAGAAAATTCGTTAAGTTCTGATGCTGATGTCACTGTCTCAATCCTGACCATGAACAGCTGGTACAATTTTAGCTTGTTGCTGTGCCAGGAAGACTGGAACATCACTGACTTCCTCCTTTTTACCCAGAATAATTCCAAGTTCCACCTTGGGGCTATCATCAACATCACTGCTAACCTCTCCTCCACCAAGGACCTCTTCAGCTTTCTACAAGTCCAGCTCGAGAGCATTAAGAACAGCACACCCACAGTGGTGATGTTTGGCTGCAACATGGAGAGTATTCGGCAGATTTTTGAAATTTCCACCCACTTTGTGGTAACACCTCCTGAACTTCACTGGGTGCTGGGAGACTCCCAGAATGTGGAGGAGCTGAGGACCGAAGGTCTGCCCTTAGGGCTAATTGCTCACGGAAAAACAACACAATCTGTGTTTGAGTACTACGTACAAGACGCCATGGAGCTAGTTGCAAGAGCTGTAGCTACAGCCACGATGATTCAGCCAGAACTTGCTCTCATTCCCAGCACGATGAACTGCATGGATGTGAAAACTACAAATCTCACTTCAGGACAATATTTATCAAGGTAGGATGCAAAATGTGCATTGTGTTTCCTTTCATAGGACTTTGACAGGAAGTAAAATTGTCCTATTTATCCCCATCTGCAGAAATCTTGACTCTGAATAGTGGTAAAATCTAATAATATTTCTGAGAGGGTCTGCGGTGACCTAAGGCTAGTAGTTCATGAACTATCACCTGTGCTTTGAGCTATGTACTTGTAAGTGCATGCATAGGGCAAGTGTTCAGGCATGCTTCTAAACCGTGGTTTAGCCCCCTGCTCACCACTGCATTCATTGTAAGTTATTTAAAAGCTCTAAGTATAAATTTTTTAATGAGTAAATGAATGTAATAATTATTAGCTGGGTACAGCACAATAAAAACACCATGCAATTTTGTATACAAAGTAACTAAAACCATGCTTAGCTCATGCAGGTGCACAACAAATAGTTCTGTCTCTGCCCACACTTTCCACTATCCATAGACTGAACACATCTCTCCAAATATACACAGAGAAAAAGAATTAGTCACATGGGACTAGAGGGATTCTCTTTCTCTACTCCCAGGCCTTAAGGCAATAGAATTGCTACTTACTACCTGCGTGACATAAGCAATTCACTTCATTGAGCTGTACTTTTTTTATGTTCTATATCTACTCTTGCAAAATAGATATTTAACCTATGGAATCACTGAGATAGATAGATATAGATAGATATAGATAGATAGATAGATAGATAGATCATTAGATCAAACTAAGAGTGCCACAGGAGTATCGTCGTGTTGTTCTCTGTTTCTTATAAAATTATATAAATAATTTTCTGGATGCATATTCTATGTATATGCCTTTCTGGCTTGGTACCTCAATCAGATTCAGAAGCTAGGATGAAAAAGTACATTTAAAATAAAGAATACCTCCCCCTATATAAATGGTTTTCATAATTCCAAGGAAATACATAAAACCTTAATATATATTTTGTAAAGCCTAGATTTTCTTCTGGAAAAATATCATTGGTAGTCAGAGTGGCCAAGTAGGGAATATTGCTATTTCAGGGCTAAACCCTGGCCTGTAGACTAAGTCCCATTTTTAGGGAGTCATCTTCAAAGACTGACATTTGACTATATTGAAGACCACCGGGCAACCCCATAATGTCTTACATGTAAAGGCATGAGTATTTGCTAAAGGTGGAGAGAGTCCTCGAAGTTTACATTTAATTTTACATGTGTGGACTGAGCACCCACTGTGTTCAAGACAACATGCCACAGGCCATATGTATGGTAGCAGTAAAAACCAAGCATAAACTATAAATACCTTAAAATCATTGTTAATAAAACATAGAATAATACTAATGTATTTTTTAGAAATCTACTAGTAATAAAACTAGACATTCTATTATTGTCAGAACTTACCATTTTCCCCATATGTATTTGAATTTTCATAAGTTTAAAGTGTTTGCATATTTTTATTGCTGTTACCGAGATTTAATCTCCTGTTTGTAAAACAGCACATAAGTTGAGCTCAGGATTGTACCCAAAACAAGAAATATTCTCCACAACACACACATAAGCTAAGCTTTGATTTATAATTTCAAATACTTATTTTGGAAGCACAGTCATAAATAGCAAAACCACTAATGAAAATTGTAATAAGGTATTCAGCATTTCTCTGCATCATATAAAATAGACAACGCAAGAAAGATAATTCTGTTTGGATGCTAAAAATATGTAGAAATTAGAAGGAAGCATATTTTTTTAACTTAGGTTGTGTATACCTTAGGGATTTATTGCGGTAAAATCAACTGATGTTTCTGGCTCTCTGAGATTTAATTTATATTAAAATTACATGCCTTTTCCACAGGGATCCCATGGCACTTTGTACATGAAACTGTGACTGTACCTACCTGATTCTGCTCATCATGACTTCCATGTGTCTGACTTTTGAACTAGAGAATGCAAATTCTATTAAATGGAGACATTATTCGGCCTAGTCCAAAGCCTAGCATACAGCAGGCACTAAAAGTTATTTATTGAAATTTATTAAAACACAAAGAAGGAAAGGAAACGTTTTATTGTATTTGTATCTTCCATCATCTGCCACTGTAAAATGAAATAAGTATTTGGTAGATAACTTAAAAAGAGACACTGTTTTTGCATTTACTGTCTGGTTTTATTCCTCTGCTTTTCTTTACCTTCCTTCTGTTCTTCCTTTCTTTCTTTTTTTTCTCTTTTAAATACGATGTTAGACTAGTGGGTCACCTCTGCCCTCGTGGCCAGTTGCTACACTTTCGTTCCACAAACTTTGAAAGTTGTGAAAGGAAAGGGTGAGGCTCGAAACCCAGCAACAGTTCATGGTTTACGAGGGTCAGTGACAAGATTTCCATCCCCATGGTTGTGTTTGAAAAATATACTCAAAGAACTTCAGAAATTATGCCCAGGACTTCTTAAACTCCCTGAGGAATATGGTCAAAGAGGCAGTTTCAAAGTCTTCAGGAAAGGGTCAGGGGCCGCAGGTAAAACCCGAGGAGCTGTCTTTATAATGAATAAGTTAAAAGCTGCCTTCAGCCATAAAACATCGATGGTTTTTTCATCATCTTTATTTATTTTGTTTAATTCAGTCGTTTAGAAAGTTAGTTATTCTCAGTGCATAAGTCGCATCTGCATATAGTAATTTTCTTAATTGTTCCTAAATTTTGTGAAGCTGACCCCACTTCCCCGCTGCATAATAAAAGCGAGGAGGATAATGAGCCGTGACTAGTGGGTGTCAGTTATGCAAGCTTTCATTTCTCACACAGTCATTTGCGGTTTGGGCTGACAGAATTGTTAACATTTTAAAATGTTAATGAAATCACCAAAAACATGGCATTTTTAGTACAGGTTTTTAGACAAGAAAAATCATTTCCCGTGGCAAACTACACAGACATAATTACAGGTATAAGGAATCCATTCTTCCCACATGCCAGAGCAAATCTCCATCATAACTAAATGTAGAAAAAGACCATCTGAGGACCAAGTGCATTGTGTGATCTTTAGCAATTTATTTTGAAGCTGTCATACTAAGTGCTAATTGTTTGGAACCATTATAGCTGGTGCATTAGTTTGATAATATCACCATAAATACATATGCCTGGGTGTTTTGGTTCAGCTAATGACCATTTGTTGAACTAGGGTGAGTAAAAAAGTGCAGACATCCATCTCAGCATTTTGGAGTGGAAAGCCTAAGGGATAAAGTTGAAAAACAATGAGATGATTAAAACAATAGCATATGTGTTTTTTGAAGAATAGATATGTTCCTATATACAGAGAAGGGAATAGTTAATGCTTCTTAAAGATTTGGTGATAGATCTTAATAAAGGAATAGTTTTCAGGCTTAGAGTAAATTCACAAGCATAGAAAAAAGCATATGTAAATTTATGGAGACCTGAAAAAGAAATTAGGTATGGTTGGACCATAACTGCCTATGAAAAGGGTTTGCAGGGATTCTGGAAACACAGTAGTTAGTTTGATAACACACCACAGGGCTGCTATGGACGGCTAAGAAGTTTGCATTTTTTATGCATGCTGGGTGTCAGCTGAGTGGCAGAACATTAGCTATGACGTATTTATAAATTCACTACCCTATAACAAATTAAACAAATAAAACAATGCACTATAAAAGACTTGAAAGTATGTTTTTGACAAATTAGGATACAAAAATTACTTTCATTTCTCAAAATTAATTTTAGCCTTGCCTGCCTACATTTGCTCCCTGTTGTCTCAACACCCAACTCTGGTAAAAGTAAGTAGAGATTTAAGGATTTACCTGTTGCTTCTAGACTAGGATATGCCCACGCTTATGTGAAATATCTGGACACTGACAGACATCACAATCTTGGTCTCAGACACCTCTGACACTTTAGGGAGCTGATCCTATTACCAAAGTTATTCTAGCTTCAAGATGGGATGTAGAATGCTGACTTCCTTCTTTGAGTAGCTTCTGGACTTCATTTCTGTATTCTGTAAGAACTGTTATCAAATAGTGATTAATTCATTCCAGAAACACTGTTGAAGTTTATTAATACTAAGTCCTTGCCCAGAGACAAGGAATAGAAGACAAAGGATTCTGTTCTTAGAAAACTTAAAATTCTTTGCTTCTGTTCTCACAACTGGAGAGGAAATACTCATCTAAGTATGTACAGTGCTGTCCGTTCTTCCTTTGAGCTGGATATTTGAAAGATGCCCCCATTTGATTCAGTTATGTTCTGGCACCCGCAGACATCTCTAGGTCCCTTCCTTGACTGATGCTGAGGGAGGACCCAATATGCAAAGGACACTTTGCCCTCCAAGCTTTGTTCATCTTTATACTTAAGTAGCCAAGGAATACTGAGATTCAATGGCCTTTCATTAATAGTAAATGCTTTATTTATTTTTTTTTGAGACAGGGTCTTGATATGTAGTTCAGGCTGGCTTTGAACTTACTATATAGCCCAGGCTCGCCTCGAATTCATGGTAATCATCCTGCCCCGGCCTCCCAAGTGCTGGGATTACAAGCACGTGTCACCATGCCTGGCTTGCTTTAATTATTCATTTTTCATAAGAGTATATTTTATGCCTAGTATGATGAGACACTAGAAAACTTCAGAAAAAAACTAGAACAAATATCCCTTAAAAAAACTGAAGGTGTGACTTGGTGATGGTGTCCAATTCTTCCTTTAACTTTAGAAGAATTCCATAGGCCTTGAAGCTGTGTGATATAACTCTAGTTTTCTATTGCTGTCCACTATCACTATAATTTAGTAGAATTGTGACCCTAGCAAAAGTATTTAAAGTATATAAGATGTCATTTTAATAAGTCTAAGAATTCCTATCTCAAAAACTAAATAGTATGCCTAAAGCCATTCATCTGGTACCTTGTAAGGAAAGATTTAAACTACTTTACTTAAATCCACATTCTAAACTTCTTTAAAATTAATATAAATCTTTGTTAGTTGGGAACCTATTTGTGATTTAAATTATTTTCAGACAAAAACTATATATGACGAGCAGGGTATCATGGCACAGGCCTGTAAGCCCAGCACTGGAGGTTGAGGCAAGAGGATTGCTGTGAATTAGGGGCCAGCCTGGGCTTCCTAGCAAGACTGTCTCACAAAAAAAAACCCAACTATATATGAAGAGGCATAACTACCTATGTGTAAGTAAACTTCTCCTAAGGACCTCTACCAAGTCAGATTGGTTAGACTGTAGCTTTCAAAGTGCACTTGAAAGAAATCCAGTTGCCCTGAATACTGGGACCTTAAAGAAGATCCTTTACTTGTGGGTGACCTATTATAGCCAGCTCCTATTCCTAGATCAACTTTCTCTGCTAGAGGTACCAAACAGTTGATATTTGTAGAAAGCATGTCGCAAATCTCAGGGCCCAACACGAAGCCTGTGTTTCTAGATGCTGTCATCAGGAAAGCCCTTAATTGAACTAAAGTGTTAAAATCCCTGGAAATTTTCCCTCCATGTAGGCTATTTGAGGCATACTAACAGCCAAATCTAAAAATTTTACTAAATCATGGATGCTCACTAAGGGTCACTGAAAAATGTGTATTCCCTCAGAATACTACTTTGATAAAGACAGCTCATATTTACTCATTCTAAGATCCAGCTGGCTCTAAACTGAGAACTTTTCCCAAAGTATAAGAGATTCTGATCTTTTATTTGGCTGAGAGGAAATCGTACTGCTGACTTTTTCACTTTATATGAATCTAATGTAAATTTGGGAACTATCACGAGGGTGTGAGGCTAGAGAGCATAATCTGCAGCCCTACTCTGCATCACAGCTCTGTCTCGGGGTTACTCAATCTATAACTTTTCAGAGAGATGTTTGATTGGTTAATACTGTACCATGTGACATTGCCACGGCCATACTGGTAGAGATAATGTAGCACCTGAGACACCACTAAAGCCAAATTCAAAGACCCAGACTGATGGATTAAATTAAGGGGTCACACAAAGGAACCAAGAACAGTTCGAATGGTGGAACCAGACCACAACTATAGATACGCATCAAAGCCCACACCAAAGGATAAAGACAATGACATTGGGTTACTGAGCAGAGCTAACTGTTGTGTAAATACCTATGGCAGAAGAAAACAATTTTCTGGTTACCACATATGTTAGCAAGAAAGAGAGAATGCCAATCCACAGGTCTGATTTCTTGATGCAGTCACCTCTTCACATACACCAGCAGTAACACAGCCCAAAGTGTGTATCTGTATTACGTTATGACCCAGTGACACAGAAAAGCATCCTCTTCCTCTTGGGGAAAAAATAAAAGAATTCCAGCAGCTCTCCTTTGATGATAGTTTTACTTGTAATTCAATTTTGTGGATATTGGTGAAACACAGACCCAAACAAATCGTACATCTCCACATATAGTTAATATTATTAACCTCTAAACTGATAAAAAAAAAACTTTTTAAAAAATGTGCCTTTGTTTTAAAGGTTGATGTAATTGGTGATTAGAGTACATGGAGCCCTCTACTCTGAAGATTAAAATTTAGTAATTTCCAATTACTGTTAAATTTCTTATCAGAAAAGTTTCCCATTGAACTAATTTCTACTTTTGATATTGTTTTGCCCACTGTTCAGGAGGAAAATGGATTGTAATATTTCAAACAGTCAAGAAATTGCAAACACAAATGCTTCCTGGCTGATGGAGCTACATTTTTTTGGCAAAGTAAAGTGATGTATCAAAGCTTAGGTACATATCAGCTTTGGGCAGAAGCCATGTATTTAATTAAATTTACCCCATAAATACTACTGAGCAATGACTCTGGCCAGGCACTGTCCAATGCCTAGTATTCAAAGATGACTCACTGTTATAGGTGCTAGATGAAAGCTGAAAGTTATTTCAGCTTGACAGGCTGCATGGGGCATGAGGTGTCCTACCTGAAGCAGGATACTAGGAAGGCAGGCTCAGGGGCTCATTCCTAACAGCAATATTGTGATGATATTGCCCTCAAATATGGAGTGTGTCAGAATTGGGGCCTTCAAGAATTAGTCAACTACCAAGTACTTATACTGCAATCTGTTAAAGAGGATTAGAGAGAACTTTTAATGCACCCTTTTACATACAGGTCAAGAAATAATCTACATTTAGTGTTTGACCTCAAGAGCTGTCCTGAGCATGGAGAACAAAATCAAAGCAACATCTTCCTACAGCTGGGCAATAGATGAGTTCCATGGCTAAGACAGCTAGCTCATGTTATCATACAAGAAAGCAGATACCATGGAACTCTGAGACAAGCCCCCCAAAGGAGAACTGAACTAGCACCAAAGGTTGCATGAACAAAGAAAGGTCTTCTGTAGCTGGAAGAAAAGGTGAGATGATAAAAGAGACATTGAAAAATAAAGAAAGAAGTGGATGTGAGTAGATGGGTTTCAGAAGATGGTGGGAGGGAAGTTGGAGTAGCAACAAATCAATTTTCTGGGCATGGTGACACATGCCTGTAACCCCGGCACTCTGGGAGGCTGAGACAGGAGAATAGCAAATTTGAGCCCAGCCTGGGCAACTTAGCAACTTAGTAAAATCTTGCCTTAAAATAAAAAAAAAGTAGATAAAAAAGTGAGAAGTCCCTGGATTCATACCCAATACCACAAAAAAATGCTAAGTAAAGATGGTCAGGTGTTAATTTATGATAAGCTCTCATACCAGCAGGACAGAACATTGCTATTTCCTTTGTACAACATCTACCAGGAGAAAAGGGGAATAGGAGAGACAAGAGAAAATTTAGAAAAATAGGACAAAGCATGTTAAAGGAATAATGAGGAAGTGAATAATCCTGATGCCAGAAACTATTAAAGAATACAGGGGGGAGGAGAAGTAGTGCATAGCCTGATAAAGAGAGTGAAATGGGAATTCAGGAGTAGGAAAATTCATGGTAAACCCCTGAAAAAATTAAGGAATGCCACACACACGGGTTCAAATACCAATTGAAAATGTAAATAGCTAGTAAGTCAGACAAATGGAGATCTAGGGAGTTTGTGAAATAAGGGAGATAAGTAGATTTCTAAAAGACTATCTAGAGAAAGTAGTTTGAGTCTTTTCCATGTGAGTTTGATTAGATACACATATGTCACATGAAGAAAACCCATGTGATTTCTGAACATCCATGGTTCCCTTCCCAACCCTCTTCTGCCCCAGAAAAAAGAGAAAGGGAATTTTAAGCATATTTATTTTCCTCATATGAAAGAACATTGTGTTGACATGGGTTTTCTACCACATATCAAAAGCTAGATAATGAACCAAATTAAAACAAGAAACAAAAATATAGACTGTGCCTAACAGCAAGGAAACCTGGCAATGGAACCCATTGCCAGAGTTAGGTGGTACCAGGGCCTGGGAACATGTGAGAGGACATAACCAGTAAAAATATTCTCAAATATTTGAAGTCAGGCAAAGGCAAAAGTCAAAATTCAATTCTCACAGGCAAAAAGAAAATTGATAAGAATGTTATGCAATATGATCAAATATTTCACTCCTCAGGGGGAAAATATTAAGTATGATAAGATGATCATGGGTAAGGAAATTAAGCTCATTTATCAAGATATGAGACACTGAGGATACTGTCTTTTAACAGTACCTAAAAATGTCCCATGGGAAAGAATAACTTTAAGGCTTTACGGAGAAAACAGATATTCCCATGTGGAGATAGGATTAATGGAAGGCAGTAGTAGAGGGAAAAGCAAAGAAAACAGGACAACTTACAAGAACCAGAAAACAAGTGAGAGAAGTAGATGTACAAAAAGACAGGTGGATGAGTAGAAAAAAATCAAAGTAAAAATTAATATATGACCTATAAACAACTAGGGCATCAAGAAGACACATGAGAAGGGTGGTGCAGTTAAATAACATGAAAGTAGATTAATACATGTGTTAGTTACTCTTTTCTCATTGCTGAGACAAACTGATACCCAAAGTTAAAAGAGGAAAGATTGATTGAGCTCACAGTTCATAGAGGTTCCAGTCCATAATCAGCTGGCTCCAAGGCAGGGTGGCATGTGGCAGAGGAGCAACAGTTCATGGCAGAGGAAGACAGCAAAGCAATAAGGAAAGACAGGACTCTTTCTGTCTCTTGTGTTGTATCCAGTCTACCAGGATTAGGGCAGTGCTAACTCAACTGGTCGACTGATCTAGCAATCACTCACCTTTAATCCTAGCACCCTTAATCCCAACACTGCAATACCAGCCAATCACACACTCTAGATTCAGCAACCTCCAAAAAAACCCTATGATCGCATGAAGCTTTGGGGAGATATCTAGACACAAACCATAACAATAGGCGACTAAAATGAAGATTGGGAAGAACTAGATTAATACAGAACTACTTCAAAAACAAGAAAAAATACAGCTTTATAATAAATATAAAGCATGTCAAACTTTATATATTGAATAAGAGCTGAAAATTGGGTGGCATCCATTTCTAAAATCTTTAAGAAAAAGACAACATTCCAGTGAGAGGATTTTAACTTTGGTAAATTTTAAAATAAGTTAATAAAAGTAAAAAGAATAATGTAAATTTTTCAGAGAAACAAGTCAAAATCAAGTAAAACATGAGTAATATTACCAGAAAAATTGCTAACACCACAGTTAGCATTCCCTAGAAAGCATATCTTCATTTCAATTAGTACATAGAATATTTACCCAAATTTATAGTATTCTACCACAAAGAAATAGGCTATTATATAAAGCAGCAGGTTTTTATATGTGAAAGTTCAATAAGCCAAAGCTCAAATCATTTCAGTAATATAGTTATTAACTATTTTGAAAACAGAAGTTCAACATAGCAAAACCATTTACTTGTACCAAAACAGTAATTATAATTAAATAGAAAGATTTCAATAATTAAGTGCTACAAAAGAGAAAACAGTGAATAGGGCTGGGGCTATAACTCAGTGGAACAAGTACCTGCCTTGAAAATGCAAGGTCCTTGGTTCAATTCCCAATACAAAAAATAAAAAAATGAAAGAAATTTTATGATTAACACATAAAACATAATATAACAAAAACAAAACATCAAAGTAATGGAATCAAACATATCCAAGGCTGTTTCTTTTTAAAAATTAATTGAAACAAACCACTCTGAAAAAGTCATCTGAAGAAAATTAAATTGCTAACAAGAAAGTGAGCACAATATATGAAAATGTGCTTATTATAATAAAATGACATGTAATTATAGTTAATTAGGGAATGTCAGTAAAGTTACTATTTTTCTTCTTATATATAAAATACTAAAACTGACAAGTAGAAAATTCGTATAGACCAAGAATTTAATGAATACAGATATAAACAAAATGCCTGGCACTGCACAAAGGACATACAGCATTGTGACCATATGTGTTAATGACCATATCGTTACAGATATGCCAGAACTGGATAACTTGATGATATAGTCTTTCAAATTATCATGAAATAGACATTTCCAATTACATAGGCCCCATTCTCTTACAAAGAATAAGGTACGGGGCTGGGGGTATAGCTCAGTGGCATAAGCGCTTGCCTGGCAAGCGCAAGGTCCTGAGTTCGATCCCTGGTACCGGAAAAAAAAAAAAAGTGTACAAAGAATAAGGTACTATATGACCTGGTTCTGTGCCAAAGAGCATTTACTTCATAATTCAAGCATAGTTATTTAAAATATAATTTCTGCTACCATATATTATATATTTATTCCAAACACCATACCAAAATTTTTTATGTGTTATCACAATTAATTTAAAAATTAGGACCACCTAGAATAGCGGCCACAAAAGGAAATGCCAGACATGTAAAAGTGACGAACACAGCTGTATTTGGCACAAGTATGTTCCCATCATGGGGATGGGGCCAGATCATGCCTCGGCAGTGTCAATGTAACTCCAGCTCATTACTGTCTTTCCAGAATGGAGATACATTGCAGAAGGAATTCTGTGTACTTTCCTTTTCCCAAAAAATTCTGGTTCTGTGATCCATCAAATTTTAAATGTTGTTTTGGACAATTATTAGAGCATTTTCATAACTCATAAGAAACCTACATGCTGCAAAACTGTTGCTTCACCGTTTTTATAAGTTTTGACCTAAACTGATTCCTGCAAATTCAAGTGAGAAAGCAAAACACAAATCATTTCAACTAAGTTTATCTAAAACATTTCTTATGAATATCCTTCGATTTCTGTACTTCCAAGACTTTCATCTTATTTAAAAAATAATGAGTTCTCTCTCAACAAACTATAGGGGAAAGTACAAGTGGATCTATAATTGACTTAAAATATCCTAAATGAGTTGAATCCACAATTTCCTCTATCTACCTCTCACCTCCCCACCCTGGATCTGCCATTCTGTCTGACTTCTGTCTTGTCCACTCTGCAGAGATTGTCAAACAAAGAATGTTACCTCCAGTGTGCCTGACAGCAACAGCCTCCTGTCTACTATAGCACTGTCCCAGGAATTCCCTCTTGTCTCCCCTACATCAGCCATTTTATCGTTTTTATTGGTTCATTGTCATCAGCTTAAAAGCCAGTGCACCTCTGTCCCTGTATGTGTGTATACCCAAACTCACGTAGGTGTTTCCTTCATTCTCCCCGCCATTGCGGTTCCATTCTCTGCAGCATAGCCCTAGAGAATTCTCCCACTTTTCTCTTCTCATTTTTCCTTGAATCTGCTCACTGAGGTATTAAGCTACAACACCGCACTAAAGTTACTGTACAGAAGTCATCAGTGACCTAAACATTGCTAAAGCAAAGGACTAATGTTCCGTCTTTGTTTCATTTCATCTCTTGGAAGTATTGGACACTTAATCACTGTCCCTTTCCTCGTATGCCTTTTTAATTGGCTGCTGGAACATGGCCCCCTCCTGCATTTCTATTTCTTCCCAATTTCTTTTGCCAGTTCTTCCTCACCTGAGCCACCTCCCATGTTGATGTGCCCCAAGACTTGGTATTCAACTAGGATTTATCTACAATTGCTCACATGGTTATCTCACTTGATTTTTTTAAATAGCCTGTATAGGTTGATGCTTCCCCAATTTGATCTTCAGCACAGACCTCATTCCTGAACTCCAGATAGTCCAACTACCTATTTGATATCTACATTTGGATATGTACAAATTATCTCAAATGTAATGGTTACAAAATTGAACTCCTGGTGGCTTTGCCTTGCAACAAACCTGATTCTCCTGTAGTTTTCTTTATCTCAGTTAATAGCAATTCCACTCTTCAGGATGCTCAAGGCAAAAACATTAGTGATATCTATTTTGTAGCAACCTTATCTGAGCCACTGACAAATTTTGTAAATTCTGGCTTCAACGCATATCAGGACCAAATTAATTTTTCACACTACTGAAGCTAACAGTTCAGTCCATGGCACCATCACCTTTGGTCTGGGGTTGGAATATCCTCCCATTCAGTCTTTCCTGCTTTTGTTCTTGTCACTTAAATCCATTCTTAATCTTGCATTGTGACGATCCTATTATCTATAAATTATATCATATAATTTCTCTCTTCAGATTTTGCCAATAGCTGTCCATACATATACAGAAAAAACAAAGTCCTTACAAAAATCCTGTCTTTCCTAAGTATCACTACCGTCACATTTTCTCTGACCTAATCTTCAATTCTCTTGCTTTTATTTCCTCCTGAAACATATCAGACATACTTCACCTTCAGTGGGCTTGGGCTTCATTTTCCTTATATGCGAAATGCTCTTTAGGGATACCTGCCTATCCCTATGCTTCATCTTTCCCTTCCCTCTGACTCTTAGTCAAACATCTTCTTCTCAGACAGAAGGCCTCCTCTATCTTATTTGCTGCCCTGTGCTTTTGTGTGATGTTATACCCCGTGCGTATCTCCTATGTATCATATTTGTTCTCCCTCTTTTCAGAGACTGTAAACTGCGTAGATTGTAGTCTTCATTCACTAGCATCTCAAATATGCCTGGCACATAGAGAGCATTTGTAAAGAATAAATTATTCAGTGGGTGATGTGCTGTTTTGTTAATATCTTTGTTCATTTGTTCTAATAAATAAGGTTCTTTAATGATTATGTCATGATTTTGTGTCCAAATATGGCTTCTAAAACAAATCATAAGTATGTTCAAGATAGATCTCACCAATACTGTGAACTGTCTCAAAAATATTTTGAATTTGCAAACTGCAAATCTTAGCTGCTATACAAATCAACACTTACTCTTACCTAGTGAAATAATTTGGAGCTTTTAATTAAGCAACATTAACTAATGAGACTCATTCTTTTAAGCAGAGAGATATCTTGGGAAGCTCGTTCAGTTGTTCCCATATCATAATGTGAAAGGCATGGTACTGAACTATATTCTCGTTTAAGTGAGACCCAGGTGCTTATACAAAAGTATTCCTTCCTTATATTTTAATTCTTTCAGCTTCAATACTACTAATGTGGACTTCATGTTATGCTTAGAATTCTTCATGTCTCTCCTTTTACTATTAAAGTAAAATCTTATAAGACAAGTGTGTTGAGACCTTTAGACTCTTATTACAGTCTATTTTTCTAATTATTTTCTAATATTTTTCCACCATATTCTCCAGTCAGGTTGTTGTGCTCACTGCTATCTCATATTTTTTCCACTTTCTTTTTTATAATACTTCAGAATCTGGAAGATTTGTTTATGGAGTACATGCCCAGGCTGGAGCATATCAGCACAGAAAATGGAGGTGTTATTATTATCTGGGATACAGGCTCTTAAGTTTCTGTTAAAGGAATTTAAGATTATTTTCCCTTTTTGGACCTTATTATTTTTCTTGGGCTGGCCTTGAGCATATATACTCCTCCAGGTCTTACTTACATGACATTCTGCCAAGCTAAGTTTCACACATGCTTCGCATGGCGCGTGAACTAAGCGTAACCCTGTTCATTTGACCCTCTTTAAATCATTGCTTTTCTTTATGAAAACTAAATACCTCTCAGATGTACAATCTCTTCTCCTCCTCCCCTGCTACTACCTCATAAGTAGTAGAAGAGGAAGGACATAAGCAAGAGAAAGAATGAAGAATCATTCCCTCTAACCTACTTTCTATATGGCTAGAAAAACTCACTTAAAAATTAGAGCTGATGTTCACATTCCTCCCTAAACAAAGTCTTCTCAATGGCTCTCTCCTTTTCCTTCATCATGACCTCAGTTCTGATGTAATTCATTGTGCGCCCCTGTCTCCACCCTTATTTCTCACAGCGTAGCATCACAGGGCTGGTCCCTCTGCACACTTTGTGCACATACTTCCCTGGGTTGACACCATCCTTTCCCAACTTCTCCTGAGTAACTGGGATTCCTCCTTCAGGACTCAGCTCTGCCCTGCCACTTCAGGCAACCGTACTTTTCCCTTTGGGGTGGGGTATGGAGGTGGCAGAATTTTCTGGAGGCCCTGGGTTTGCCTCCAGCCTCACCACAGTTACACTGATTTAAATTGCCCCAGGTTCTTTCTCCCCATAAATAGACTCAGGCCCTCAGCTCCAGTGAATGTCTCTCCTCTCTGTAGCCATTAGTGCTAAGAATAGCACCAGGTACTTGTGTCCATTTATCTTGCCAATGAAATTATTTCTGATTAATTTCTTTCTTATTCAAAAGTGTAGGACAAGATAAAAAGGAGCACAGTAGAATTCAATTTAAGCAAAAACAGGATCTCAATGTCTTAATCTACTAATAGAATGTGACTATTTGTACTTTGCTATGTATTGTTCTTACATTGCAAAGAACACATAAGAAGATGACTATAAATAAAAGCTGTCCACGAGATTATTTCAATTTATCCTCACTGTAAGACTAAAATAGGCACAAATACTTTATCATAAGGGGGATTATCTGGGACCCAGTGTCTCCAAGCCAGTGAAACAGTTGCTGAGCATTCTAGGCTAGGAAACTTGGAGACATTCAGATCCTGATGGATTTGCTTTCATTGGCAAATGCTTGCCTCAGAGACAACTGGACACTGTCCTTCTGTCGTGGCCACCTTAAATGTTAACACTGATCATGACAAATAAGCTTTACTGAAATGAAGGAGCTGTGTAAATTGTAATCAATTCTGAAGACTTCTCATGCCTTTTTCTGGAAAGGCTGAAGCATACATTTAGTCAAAGATAGTAGCTCAAGGGTCCATCCAGTTAAAGATCTATAATTGTTAAGTCCCAAATATGCTTAAAATAATAAAAGCCTCTTTCTGCAACTTTCACGTCACTTTCTTGGTCACTAAAGTGACTCAGTGAAATTAACCTGTCCACTCCGCCCCTCTTTATTCTCTAGGTTATGCCGGCAAATGCATATGTATGTTTTAAGAAATCTAAAAGTAGATTTCTTATCAGTCCCTAGGAAATTATCTATTGATCCATCTGTGTATTTTAATGATTTGGCTCTTTACATCTCTGAAGAAGCAGAAAACTGTTTTAAATCTAAGATAGCTGAGACTTCATTACTTGTTGCAAAATAGGATTTATTTTAAGTGGTAGAGTCCCACCAGGGAGTGCTCGCATGAATAATCGCCCTTACAAGCCATCTACCAAAATGAAGTTTCATTGCATTCCGTGATAGGAGCACCCTCAACTGTGATTTGCATTTATCTCTAATGAAAATTAGTACGTACTTCACACTTCCTGATTTTTCTATGTCCCTTCTGTGGCAATATAATTTCTTACTACTCTTATTTGCATGTGTAAATTATGGAGTAATATTTGTGGCTGGGTAAATTTGTTTTGCTAAGCACTTACACTTGTATCATCCAGTCCTTTAAAATACCTACTAAGGTACATTCCCCAATTCAATTCATTTTCTTTTAATATGAAATATGTCTTGACTTGCAGCTATGCTTTTATCATCATCCAGTATTTTTTAATCTCCAGCCAGAAAAATTCTAATAAGTATTGCAAAAGTGATCCAGGGATGGCCTTAATTGAAAAAAACTTGAATGACATTAAATAATCACTACCATATCTAGAACATATGTTCCACATCAGAAAATGGGGTATGTGCTTTACAAGCGTGATTTCCAGTCGTGAGAGAAGGGTGATTTCTCCCAATTTGCTGAGGACAAAACTGAAGCCTAGAGTTAAGAATATAATGTTAGATGAAATAAATGAGACACACATACTTCAATAACACAGAGTTGCTCTTCTATAAGAAATCCCACATATAAATAAGTTAAGAAGCAAAGCAGGAGGGGCTGGGGATATAGCTCAGTGGAATAAGCGCTTGCCTAGCAAGCGCAGGGTCCTGAGTTCAATCCCCAGTACCGCAAAAAAAAAAAAGAAGCAAAGCAGGAGGTAGATAACAGCAGACCAAGAGATAGATCTTCAGCAAAGGGAAGAGGACTAAGAAAGGGGAAAGGGAAGGAAGGGGAAACATGAAAAAGCGATTAAGATGAGCTTTGTGCATGCACCAATTCCCCAGCATCGCTGTAATCCTCATGCACTGCAAACATGCACTAATAGACACTTTTTTTTAAAGTGGAGTTAAGCCAGGCAGTGAGGTACACACCTGTAATCCCAGCACTCAGGAGCCTGAGGCAGGATTGTTGCGAGTTTGAGACCAGTCTGAGCTACAAAGTGAGCTTAAGTCCAACCTGAACTGCATAGAGAGACCTTGCCTCAAAAAACCAAACCAAAAAAAGAAAAAAAAAAAAAAAATGGAGTTAAGTAAACCCAAGTTCTATGCTAACAGGGGGCAGACTCAGTATTCAAATGCCAGTGTGTCTGATGCCAAAGCCAGGGCTTTTATACTGATGTGAGGACATGAATAAGAACGTAGAGATGCCAGTAACTTGTGTTATCTCCTATTTTCTCATCTTCCCAAGCTCAACAAAGGCAGGGGCTGTGACCAAGAATTGTCTTATGTAGTCCGTAGCAGAACGTATACTAAAAGTGATCTAGTTTATTAGGAGTCAGTGTGTCATTTAGTTGGTAATTTTCCTTCTTTTGACTTCTGGCAGAAGCTCTCTCTGGAGCCAAGGCTTACTGTTTTTCTCTAATGATGAAGGAGGAAAGCCTGAGGCTATCCTGAGAATTGAAGTCTATTTATCATCTTTTTGTTGTTGTTATTCCATGGATGACATCCAACATGCAGCTTTAACTAACCCCATAAGGACAAAGATGTTGTTTCTAGTCTACAAGGAGAAACACTGGTAACAAGATTTGGCTACTTCTAATGTTATGGATGCAATTTTAAGCAATTATAAAAGTATGTGCATACTTATTAAAACTCACTCCCATACCAAAAAAATATTGTGCAGATTTAGTCACAATCAAATGTAGTAGAAATGGAATATAAAATTCTCACAACTTTCACAACTTGGAATCACATGAAAGTGCATAACACTTCACAACAAAAAGCAGTTAACACATCTCTAATAAATTAAAAGACTTGGCATAAAATTAACTCAAGCATCTGGAGAGACTGCTAAAAGCCAAGGGTGAGAGTTCGTTAGTTCAGTGATATAGGACTATTCTTCTAGAGTCTAAGTTGGTAACTCTTGAGGACAATATAGCCAGTGTCTACATTATAGAAGAAAGTTTCTTTGTATTAAGACAGAGAAGCAAAGATAAACACTTCTTCCTGCCATTAGCCTCAGTCGTCTCCCTTACTTTCTGCCTTTGCTCCTCCTTGCCAGGTTTCTAGCCAACACCACTTTCAGAGGCCTCAGTGGCTCCATCCACGTAAGAGGTTCTACAATTATCAGCTCGGAAAACAACTTTTTCATCTGGAATCTGCAGCATGACCCTATGGGAAAGCCAATGTGGACACGCTTGGGCAGCTGGCAGGGTGGCAAGATTGTCATGGACTATGGAATATGGCCAGAGCAGGCCCAGAGGCACAAAACTCACTTTCAGCACTCAAGCAAACTACACTTGAGAGTAGTCACCCTGATTGAGCACCCATTTGTCTTCACGAGGGAAGTAGACGATGAAGGCTTGTGCCCTGCAGGGCAGCTCTGTCTAAACCCTATGACTAATGACTCTTCCATACTGGACAGCCTGTTCACTAGTCTGCACAGCAGTAATGACACAGTGCCAATAAAGTTCAAGAAATGCTGCTATGGGTATTGCATTGATCTGCTGGAAAAGCTAGCAGAAGATATGAATTTTGACTTTGACCTGTATATTGTTGGGGATGGAAAATATGGAGCCTGGAAAAATGGCCACTGGACTGGGCTGGTGGGTGATCTTCTGAATGGGACCGCCCACATGGCAGTCACTTCCTTCAGCATTAATACTGCACGCAGCCAAGTGATAGATTTCACCAGCCCTTTCTTCTCCACCAGCTTGGGCATCTTAGTAAGGACCCGAGACACAGCAGCTCCCATTGGAGCGTTCATGTGGCCGCTTCACTGGACGATGTGGCTGGGGATTTTTGTTGCTCTGCATATCACTGCCATCTTTCTCACACTGTACGAATGGAAGAGTCCCTTCGGTATGACTCCCAAGGGCCGAAACCGAAGCAAAGTGTTCTCCTTCTCTTCGGCCTTGAATGTCTGTTATGCCCTCTTGTTTGGTAGAACAGTAGCCATCAAACCTCCAAAATGTTGGACTGGAAGATTTCTAATGAACCTTTGGGCCATTTTCTGTATGTTTTGCCTTTCTACATATACAGCAAACTTGGCTGCTGTCATGGTAGGTGAGAAGATCTATGAAGAGCTTTCTGGAATACATGACCCTAAGGTAATGTTTCCTTTTACTCTAGATTTCTTTATTGCCTATTGTAACCCATATGTTGTGTCTTATGCTATGTGTGCCTATCTTCTCCACCTGATGCAAGAATATTCTCTGAGCCAGTTATAGAGGTTAGTGCGCAAGAGTCCAAGACTAGTTCAACCAAATGTTCTATTGTTTTATTAAAAGAGACAAAGGAGTGAGGAGTTTTACGGAGTTTTTCTTCTAGAAAATGTTCTACATTTCTCATAGAAAGATTTACTGGTGCACCTATTCCTTGGGTTGCTTAATATCTGACTAGGGAATAGTCTTCCAAAGTAATATTTTTACCCAAAGCAGAGCCCAAAAACTGATTAATTAGTTCTTGGTAATTAATGGAAATATGAAGATTCACATTTTAAGTAGTAAGCTATATCCTTTGCCATCAAAAATCATAAAAAGGAAAGAACTGATATATTATCCAAAGCACACCAAAGTCAGCTGCTAGGAATATCGGCAGCTACTGAATACGGAGTGTTAAGCTGGGTGGTAGGATTAGCTAATGACAGTCTATCCTCAGAGACTAAGGGAAGTTGTACATTTCTCGCTTTGGGTTGAGAGGCGTGTTCAAGCCATCACATTAGAACGTGCAGAGATATTAAAAGAAATTATAAGTATCTAGGATGCCCTTCCTATCTTAGACATCTCTTTCCTAGAGTAGAAGGAAGAGGCAGTCCAGGTAAACAGGTAAACTCTGGTGGCAATCAAGTAAAAGTAGCAGTATCTATCTGCCCCATGGATTAAAACAGGGTCCCTTTCAGCGACTGGGCATATAGAGAATCGAGCCCACCCAGTGGAAATAGTGAGAAGACAGTTGTCAAAGCCCAGGGCCATTGGAATGGGGCAGCCATGATGGGATAGGACTTAGGTAACTCCTGAGCGGAGCCACACTCCAGTGTGTAGTACACACCTAGCGGGGACGGAAGAAAGCTCCAATTCAGTGGGCACCCTCAGTACACACCATATTCAAAGCAACTGGCACTGAACTGAGTCTTTTAAATGGTAAAGCTCGCAACACACACAGATGCTTCTTGCCACACTGTCTCAAGGCACTAAATTATTTACTTTAAACTTATCTTTAATGTTTAAAATGAATTTCATAGAGCATTAACCAAAAGGACATCTACAACTGTCTTCAACAACTGATGGAGCAGCCTAGAAGCTTGGCAGCAGCTTCAAAAAATTCCTAGGGATAGTTTTCATTAGGGATGTAAATTCTGTTTTGCAACCAGAACAGCATGAGAAATTTAACCCACATAATCCTACAAATTTTAAGTGGTAAATGACACAAACCTCATTGCCTAGAGAAAGCATTTTATTGCTTTTTCTTTTTTTTTTTTTTTTTAAGGTACCGGGGAATAAATACAGGTCCTCTCATGTGCTAGGCTCTAAGTACTCTCCCGCAGAGATATATCTCCAGCCCTATTTTTCTTCTTAATAAACCCAGGGCTGGAATTCAAGGATCACAAATAATATTATCAACATAAATAAGCATATCACCACAGAAACAGAGTTTGGTGATACACCTGTATTCACATTCTCCCGAGCATTAGCGTTCTCTTTATTCTTCTCCCCAGTAGTCCTAGCGCTCTCTTAAAGATTCACAGGCTTGCTAGAGACTTATGCAGATTTTTTGCAAAAATCTTGCCAATCTGACTTCTAAATTACAAACTCAAAATGGAAGCTATTCAGTCCAATCTAGTACAAAAACAATCTAATATGCGCATGTTATGCAAATTTCAGAACATTATCTTATGTAAAAAGCTGAACACAATACTGACTAGTTTTATTCATCAGGAGAAAGAATTGCCAAAATTAGCTCATTGATGTTATGCATGAAAAAGTTGAAGCAGTGACTATTTTAAAGGATAAAAAGAAAATCAGACAAACAAACCATATGGTTTTTCAGGCAGATATGCAGTACAGAGCAGTAAAACAATTTTTAATCAAAAAAGGAATAATCATTCCATCACCAACTCTACCCAAATTAAAAAAGTGAAATTTTTAGGAAGTTAACACAGCCCAAAGGAAAAATGTTTATAAAACTAGACCAAGACAACTTTCTGGAATAGCTGGTCAGTTCATAAGAGGGACAAACCTAAAACTAAACTATTGCCAATTTGAGATCATGAAAAAATTTCCAGTGAAGATTCAGAAAAGATGTATGTGTGTGTGTGTGTGTGTGTGTGTATATATATATATATATATATATATATATATTGTGTTTAAAACATATGCTTGAAATCTCCCATATAGAAGAGTTTTTTATATATAAAGACACCCAGGCTACTTGACTACACCAAGTATTTGTCTATTTTTGACACCTGGACTTTTAGGAAAAAACGTTGGTGACAGGATTTTTCAGTTTTCATCCAGACACATGACATTATGTTACTCCCCTAATAACCTCATCTTCCCACAGAGAGGTAAGATAAGAATAATTTCCAAACCCCTTGGTCACTCTGCACTTATTCTTCAGGATATCATAATTACATTTACGGTTGTTTTTCCCTCCTATCAGTGATAAGTTCTTGGAGAAGAGCTCTAGCTCTTTCTTTCACGACATGAAATGGAGAAGTTCAGACCTGTAAATCATGATTTGGCAGCAGTCAAGTAGGGGAGAGAAAACGTCAGTAAATGGTGAAACAATTTAGAAAGCTGTACACATGCCCAAGTTTAGAAATGGAGTCAGTGTTGCCAAGTTCAAGAAAGGACAATTACCTTTAACTCAAGAAATGAGGGGGAATGCACAAATTAACAGGGCAAAATATGTTCTTATTCTTGAAAAAAAATACTCAGAATTGGGTATGTGTATCAGGAGAGGGGGAACGACTTCCTAAGCAAAGGAAGTGGAAAGGACGAAGCATGTTGAGATAAGCTGTAAGGGATTCAAGGAGCCACAGCATGTTGCAGCAGGGTTTGGAGGAGAGATCTAAGCCTGAATAAAGCAAGTGTAATTGTAGTAACAAAGGATCTATTATGTCAAGCAAAGAAAAGTGAGTTACTTCTGACAATGGAACTCCAGGGCTATTTTTGAACAATGGCCCAGCACAATGGAGAGGTGTTCAGTTAGGATGTCCACTTTGGAGGCAGCAAACAGGCAGATTGGAAGAGAACGAAAATAAACAGAGTTAAAGTTGTAGCTATGACCCCCCCATAGAAGGAAATATGCAATTGATGATCAAATCAGCAAAGGCATGAGAGGCAACACACAGTTATAACTTTAAAGTTACAGTCCTGAGTGGCTGAGAAAATCATGGTACAATCCAAGGATGCAGAACAAAAGGCAGTTTATTGGCTACAATATATGCTGAGCTGATTAGTTTCATTCATAGTATTTTAAAATCTGTCTAGAATACACAGGCTGTTGTAGTCAGGGCTTGCCAGGGAATAGACTTAATGCATGATACATAAATTTGTAGGATTATCTTATACTATTCATCCAACAAGTCAAATGCAGAGGAGTAGAAAAGATCCATCTGCATGCTAGACACCTGAAGAAGCCAGCCAAAGGCCTGAATCCCTCAGCAATGCCCCACAGGCATCCAGCAGAAGGCCTAGGGTCCATGGTAATGTCTCATGCAAGTCCCTATCAAGGATCTGCACCTCAAAATTCTAAGAGCCAGTGATAGAAGCTAGAAAGTCTATGCCAGCAGAGTGAAAGATCTGTACCAGAGGGCTGCGAGGTCTGCACTGAGGTCAGGAAGCCACGCTCAAGACAAAGGCAAAGACCAGACCTCCCCAAAGACAACAGCCATGCCAGCAACAGCAAGGACTCAAACTCCTTGAATGGCAAGAACAGCCAAGTTTATATCAGGAAAACCAGCTGCAACAAAGCTTTTCCCAGGAAATCAGAAGCATCATCATCCCCTCCTGCTCTCCTTTTATGCCGTTCTGGCAATAATCCTCAGGTGGGCCTTCCACGCCCAGAGCCAAGCTGACTCATTCCAGTTGATTGTTCCCACTCAAGTTGACCATTAATTAATCCACCACACAGATGAAGTTCAGCAGTTATTTGGAAACATGGTGTCAGAATTGAGAAATGGAATGAAACTAGCGCGAATTGTGAATGAGAAAGTGACACTGTGTGATAAAGACCTACAGGAGCGTGACACCCCACAGGGAGAAGGCTGCAGGGAGAAAAGAATAATATGCTGTTGGAAGAAAGGCACCACATGTAGGGAGCCCCGGGGCGTTGCAGCATAAGACTTGTGGAGCAATGGCGTAGAAGAGCAAGGAAAATGCAGGTTGTAACAAAGCCATGTCCTTGAATGTCAGTCCATAGACTGAAATTTCTTCTCAGTGCCTGAGTTTTGGCTTCTAAGGAAAAGTTTGGTATTATCCTACCTGCCACGCTGAGATTCTTGCCCTTGTTATCACAGAAGACGGACGCAGATGAGTGCCCTGCTCACACCAAGGAAATTAAGGAGTATATGAGCTCATGTGTGTGTGTATGAGTGTGTGTGCATGCGGATATGTATTTATGTGTGTGTGCATGTGCGTGTGTGTGTGTGTGTGTGTGTGTGTGTGTGTGTGTGTGTGTGTTTTCACGTCCAGTGAAACTGGGCTTCTATGATTTGATTTTTTCCAATATGTTTTAAAGTTCCATTTTCGCTCTTCAAATTCGTTTTGCAGCCCTTTAGTTCTGGTGAAGGAGAATTTATCATGTACCTAAAAGTCACAAATCTCTCATATTTATTTTGGGCCATTTGCTTTTCTGCTGTAAGCTGAAAATCCCCCAAGTCAGAATGAGAGGTGACTTTTTATATAGAATATTGGTCACACTCTGAAGATTCTTCCACGCCTGCCTCGCTGCCCTATTTCTGCTCATATCCTTTACCCTCTATCTGTTAAGTAACAGGCTACCATGTTGTTTTGTCTTTTGCTCCTGGCTTTCACTATTCGCTACTCAACTAACCCACCTCAAGCAAACGTCTCTGGGCTTCCGCAATGATACTCTGGAACGCCTACATCCTTCCCTTCTCCTGTAATTCTTCTATAATTACACTGGAATGAACTCCTCCAGTCTCTTTCATATGGTCCTGTACCCCAAAGCTTTGAGAATAGCAGCTGCAGTTCTCCCTAGAAGAATTTTAGATGTTCAGGTTGATTACTGGATACTAAATTACGGTTTAGAGTAAGAAGCTCCATTATGCTACGGCACAGTTGGTTGCCTACAGGTAACATTCATAAACTACTTATACTTCAAAACACTGGGAGAGAGGACTTTAAACACTTCCATCATAAAAAATGATAAAGCTTTAAAGAAATAGATATTTACCCTGATTGATTTGCACAGTGTACACACATATTGAAACATCACATGGTACCCCACATATATATATATATATATATATATATATATATATAT
This sequence comes from Dinomys branickii, assembly GCA_004027595.1. Taxonomy (NCBI): domain Eukaryota; kingdom Metazoa; phylum Chordata; class Mammalia; order Rodentia; family Dinomyidae; genus Dinomys; species Dinomys branickii. The sequence continues at coordinate 20,087 of PVLD010005885.1, read as the reverse complement.
ACTTTGTTCATGTTTTTATATATCCATTAAAATAAATTTAATTAATCATTTTAAATAGAAAAAAGTAATGTACTCTAAAGAACTGATATCTTGTTGGGCATGGCAGTGCATGTCTGTAATACCAGCACTCAGGAGGCTGAGGCAGGAGGATCGCTGTGAGTTTGAAGCTAGCCTGGGTTCCATCATGGGCTCCATTTCAACCTGACCTGTATAGTGGAACCCTGTCTCAAAAGAAAAAAAAAAAAAAAAAAAGAATTGGTATCTTCAGCTGTTAGAAGTCACCTGACTACCTCAAAGCTAAAAGGAGATTCTCAAGAGTTTCATATACTTTTTTCTTACACTGCTTCTCTATTGTATGTAATACTTACAAGTATGATAAAATATTTTTCTTATTTTTGTATAAATAGTTCATGTTCCTGGCCCAGTTTTTTGTCATGGTTTGCTATTTTAATACCAGTCTTTGGATGATAAAAGATTTCTATAGGAAAATGTATCTAAGCAAAAATACATTGACTTAAAAAGTAAGATTTGTTGTGATGATCTGTATTTATAGGGACCATCTGAAAACTGAGTCATGGCAGCAGAAATATGTGCAGCCCTGTTATCAGATAACTTACAATAATTGTCATAGTTCCATTTTTTTGTCAATCACAATTGTCGAGCATGCAAGCTATGCATTTAACACAATAAAACTGTTTCTCTTTAAAAAAAAAATAAATCTGCCTCCAGAAAAATCTTATTTATCAAATTTCAGGGTTGAAATTCATTGGCTTCAACCAACCACCCTGAAGTAGAAATAAAATTAAAAGCAAAAGGCTGCGCATAACAGACCAATTTATGACTCACTGAAAATTGCAGCAGCTAAGAGAGCTTGGATTTTTTCCTCCCTGACAGGAGGCCAGGGAAGAGACACAACCTTGGTGCTGACTGTTCCTGCAGATAACCCCCAGGAAAAGAGACTGCCAATGAAATTCAAGGTGGTTCTATCTTCACTTAACTAGTCTTGCCAGAATAATTTATTTTACATTAAATGTAACCCGTTTAGCTTCACACAGCCTTGCCAACTCTCCCAAGAAGCAAACTCCATGCTGCAAAGGTGGGGTCTTGATGCATGAGGCCCCACAGCATGAATTTGTGAGGGACATACTTAATAGAGCTTATCTGGATATTTCGTCAGCATAAAGCTAGCACTATTCACTTCGGGTGAAGCAGAAGATAGAGCAAGACAGATAGAACCAGGCACCGATTGCTCCTTAGCCATAGTCCATTTCCTTTTAGCATTTTGGGATGATTGATAGGTGGGTGGGGACTAAAGTTTGTATTTTTGTTGTTCTGTTTGCTTGTTTGTTTTTCAGGCGCTGGAGACTGAGCCCAGTGCCTTTGCACTGTTATCCCCCATTCCTCTTCATTTTTAATTTGAGGCAGGTTCTCACTAAATTACTCAGGCAGGTCTTGAACTTGTGTCTCCTGCCTCAACTTCCCAGAGTGCTAGGATTGCAAGTATGTGCCACTGCACCCAACTGACAGTATTATTTTCATGCAATAAGGTCTACATTTGGGTTTATGGTCTCAGATGTGGATCTGTAAATTCTTAGAAGCTTCCAGCTATTGGTATCCACTGTGCTGGCATATAAGACAGGATAAAAAAATCACTGCATAAGTCACAAAGTACAACAGAAAATGAAGTCCCATCTCCACTCACAGAGTTGAACTGGCCCAGCTGAAGGGATAAAATGAGAATTTAAAATGAACCATTTGTCGATTTCAGTGGACATTATAGTACTTCTTTTCCAGCTTCTCACATAAGATGCTCCCTTTATCCCTAAGTCTCTAATACAGTAAGTCCCCAACTCACTAACAAGTTCCATTCCCAGAGAACATTGGTAAATTGGATTTGTAAATCTGATGAAGTGAATCTTATGCCTTTGGTACAAATATACAAAGTAAAGCGTAAAAATCCAAACACACCTGCGTACATACACATGTGCACACACACTGCAAATAAGCTATTTTTACCTTTGCAGGTACTTAAAATGGGAAGGGAGACACATGAACTACTTCCCCAACTGGTTTGCATCTAGGAATGTTTGTAACTCGATTCCATTCATATCTGTGAAAGTTTGCAACTCCAACACTCAAAAGTCAGGGATTTGTTATATTAAAAAAGAAGAAGAAAAATATGAAGTCAGCTCCTTGGCAAGAACAAGAGCCTACTGTTGTTGTGCAGGAAAATGAAAGCACTGCTTTAGCAAAATAATCCCGGTGAACATTCAAATAAACGTTAAAAATTAAACAGACCTACTGTGAGGGCAAGAGCTAACTTCATACAGAAATATTAAAGCAAAGGACCCTGGCTGTCCCTACTATGAAATAAAAGCCTTTTCCAAGACAATAAAAATTAATTTTATTGATCTTCCTGAAACAGCATGTGGCTACCCAATAAAACATGAATTTACATGAAAACAAGATGGGTAACAACGCCGAGGATTTCAACTAGGAGACATAGTAGAGATAAAACTTTTCAAAAGAAGAAAAATCTAAGAAATCCCACAGTCTGAGAAGAGCTGCATTTCCTACAGGTCCACATACTTCCAGATAAAAAATGCAAGGGGAATATCACCCTTGTTTATCCTAGCAACAGAAATTTATAATAGATCATAGAATTGTTCTCTGTAAGACCTGTGTCAAGAGAAAGAATTTTAAAATACTAAGACATAAAAGATGGTTTGGATAAAATAAATAGCCATAATAAAAAATTAGAAGATTCAATATTCAAAGATGTGGAAATTTTCTTGGTTAGTGTATATATTCTAGAAAGGCCAGTCCAATAGAAGTCCCAAAGGGGTTTTCAAGTTTTTTGTCTAGTTATTACTGAATTGCATGCATGCATGTGTTTTTATTTTATGTTTACATATGTTAATCTTAAAAAGGACTCAGAAGATTTGCTCCTCTCTAGACATTGAAATACTTAGTATTAGTAATTATAACAGAAAAGCTAAAGGTCTTGACCACTATTCATATGTCAGGCGCTATTGCCAACAAAGTTAATATAATACTTCCCCCATGTCTTAGTTACTTTTCTCTCATTGCTGAGTCAAAATACCTGATGCCCAAAATTAAGGAAGGAAAGATTCATTTAGCTTACAGTTTGTGGAGGTTTCCGTTCATGCTTGGCTGGCTCCAAGGCCAGGTGGCACATGCAGAGGGCAACCCATTCATGAAGACAGCAAAAATTACAAATGCAAAAAGGAAGAGTGGCAACAAGCAGCCTCTTTCTTGCCCTTACAAACGCAAACTACCTGCCCCAGGGTGAGTGTAGCACTCACACCCGTAATCCCAGCATTAAAACATGGGTCAATCATAAATTCTAAATAATTCATAATTATTTGAATTATTCATAATAATTCTATGACTGCATGAGGCTTTGAGGGGGACATCCAGACACAAACCATAACAGCCCATTGTGTGGTTATGGAGACTAAATGAAATAATCCAAGTGTGCTAGTCAGCTTTCTGTGACTGTGACAAAACACTCAGCACAAACACCTTACATGGAGGAAAGATTTGTTTGGGCTTATGATTTCAGAGGTGTCAGTCCATGATCAACTGATTCTATCATTTTGGGGTTGTGGTGAGGCAGAACATCATGGCAGAAAACACATGGTAACACAAAGCTGCTCATTTCATGGTAGCGGGGAAGCAAAGAGAGAGACGAGAAGGAGACGGAACCCCAGTGAGCATGCCTCCAGAGGCCTAACTCCCTTCCACTTGGCCCTACCTCCCAAAGTCTCCACCACTTCCCAGTACAGCCACCAGCTAATGACTATGCTTTTAAGACAAGGGATTTTAAGAGACAGTCGATACCCACACAAAACATTAACTGAAGAACCTTGCGTATCTGACCCTTAGAAGGCACAGAATAATAATAATTAAAAGTCTTGTCAAGTTTGAGTAGCAATTTTATACTTTTCTCAATAGCTTTCTCTCTCTCTCTCTCCCTCACCTTCCCTCTCCCCACCCCTCTCTCACACACACTGTGTCAACTGGGTAAATGACAATATTCTCTTTTTGGCCTAAGTGGAAATTAGAGATAAATTCTTGTTCACCAATGGCAGATTGACTGCCATTGTTGGGTGCATTTAAAGCTTTATTTCTTGCTTCTTATGGTTTCTTTCTCACAGTTCATCCTATTTTAATTTATGGTGTCTTGTATTTTCTGTGACCTTATAACTGCCTTACATTTCTTTGCGAAGGAAGTAAGGAACATATGAAGTAAAGTTAAAATTAATAAGAAAAAAAATTAATGGCAATTCAGGAAGAAATAAAATTAACCAATAAAATAAAAATGATAAATTTTACTTAAAATCAAAGAAATAGTAATGAAAACAGTAATTAGATTATATTTTTACATATCATGTTAGAAACTTTTTCATAGCTCTCAATATTGGTGGAAACACAGCAAGAGAAACACTGATATACACCACTATTGGGGAGCAAGTTTTTAATATGTCCATAAATCAGTTTAGCCATTTGTTATCAAGAGACTTGAAAGGGTTCATCCCCTTTCATTTTTGACTTCCACTTCTAGGAATCTGTCCAAATGAAATAATATGCACACAACAATTTATTGCAAAGATGCACTGCAGGCTTATTCAAAATTTCAAAAACTTGGAAACCATGTAAAGGCTCAATACAATTAATAGAATATAATTTTCTTATGTGCTATAACAAAGCAGCCTGCAGAAATGATTTTGAGGAGCCTTTGAAGATGTAAAAAAATCAAATTTGCTAAATGAAAACCCAGGTTATTTGATAGGAATTGCATCAAATGTATATATTGCCTTTGGTAATGTGGCTATTTTGACAATATTGATTCTGCCTGACCAGGAACAGGAGCTATCATTTAACTATCAGAAGTCCTCTTCAGTCTCTTCCTTCAAGTGCCACAGTTTCACCTCAGAGTACCATGGTTTTCCTTCATTAGCTTCATTCCTTGGTATTTAATTTTTTTTAAGCTCTCATAAATGGGATTATTTTCCTGATATTTTCTCCCTGGGACCATCACTGGATATTGATTTTTGTGTGTTGATTTTGTATCTTGCCATTTTCCTGAATTTATTAGCTCTACAGGCCATGAGTTTATAAGTGCAAATTTGAAAGTGCAAATTCATTTTATTATATTCATTACTTTTAGGTATGTTTGAACTTTCCATAATACAAATGTGCCAACTTTGGGGTTTTTAAAAAAAAAATTTAAAAAGCCAGGATAGAAGGTCATATACTAAATTTCCAATTTTGTGATATACATCTGTCCTTACATGCTACAAAGAAAAGCAAGTAGAAGGAAATATAGCACAATGTATATAACACAATATGGAAAATATCACATCATGGTTATCTGGGTTGTGTACTTATAAGAAATGTTTGTTGTATTATTACTCTATATTAGCTACAATGCCTCCTAGTCAGGGCTGGGGATATAGCTCAGTGGAATAAGCGCTTGCCTAGCAAACGCAGGGTCCTGAGTTTGATCCCCAGTACCGCAAAAAAAAAAAAAAAAAAAAATGCCTCCTATATTACTTATGCAATTAGAAAGTACTTTAATAAACCAAGTAAGAATGAGACAATAGTTATGACATCAATGATGTTTGGTGCACATAGAATGATCAGCTTTCTAATGTTGAAAACACTGATATTTCCACAGTAAGATGTTTACATTTTAACCATACCTGACTTCTGAAAACGAATTTTCATTCCTGCCAGGTTACTCCATTCATAGGACTTAAAAAATGTAATTGTCATGATATGTATTATTAACTGTCCCACTGTGTCATGTTACCACTGTGTTCTCAGCACCCAGCCTAGTGTTCAGTCAACAGTTAATATTCAGCAATCAATAATTAATTTAATAAATAATTTTAATTTAATTAATTTAATTAACAAATGAATTTAAAACACCAGCATCATTGAACAATGTCATAATATTTTACAGTGATAAATTTAAAGCCATTGCTTTTAATATGACTTTTCAAAATCAGTTTCATTGTTTAGTATATGTGCTGCCAAAGCACGCACAAAACGATCTTTCTTTTTTGTACCGGGAATCAAACTCAGGACCTTGTGCTTGCCAGGCAGGTGCTTGCACCGCTGAGCTGTATCCCTGACCCCAAAATCAGTCTCATACTAGATGGTATGGAACAAGTGGGGAACTTCAGCAAGGGATAATGTAGTGTGATACAAAGGGCACAGTTGTGATACCGGACAGTGTCTGATTTAATTGCATGTTAGATGTGTGAAGTCCAGCATGTTACTGAGCCTCTCATGGCTTCTGTGTCTTTAAGTGAGAAAAAAAATTTTTTTTTATGTGAGAAAATGAAAGGATATCATAGGTGTGCAGTATCCAGATAGTGTTTTGGTTCCATCAACCACTAAATTATAAACTCCATAACAGTAGAGACCAAAGCTGTCCTATGCATCTGTAACCTTAGGGCCTAAGTGTATAGCAAACACTCATTCAGTGAAGTACTGGCTAAATACATAAATATGATGATGATGTCAACAGGGGTGGGCACCATGAACCCAGTAAGATAGAGGCAGAGGGTGAGTGTACCTCCCATTTGCAGTTAGAGGGTGTAGCCAGGTGAGTTCTACATTATGTCCAATGGTGACCTAGTGTTTAAGCCAGGAGACTGTACATCAGTAGACTACAGAAGCAAAGAAAACCAAAGACCATAATCCCCACAGTGGAGCCTAGGGTCAAACAAGTGGGATATTTAAGTCGGAAGGTGATCTGAAGAAGCACGAGATAGATAATGCTGCCCCGGGCTGGGGCAGGGAGGACTCTGGGTCCTCAACAGTAGATCTGGATGGGAACTACATAACGGTCCAGTATGGATCACACAAACAGTTCAAAATAATTAACAGGTGAAGGAAAAAACATTCTATTCTAGAAAGTATAGTTCAAGAAAGGTCAATAGCTCTAGAAAGTTCTAGAAGGAATTTTTAAAAAGTCATCAAGATTTTTCTAGTTCAAGTTGATAAATACAAAACAAAACAGACAAGCTTGGGTTCTACTTGTTCCCTCACCTGCTTCTAAAATAATTTTGAGGTGGCATCTTTACAGAATGCTTTAAATAATTGTGTTTTTATTACTTTCAGATAAATATAGTAATTCATACTAACTGCATCAAAACATTTTCAATTAGACACCCTGCTGAGTTTCCTTTAATGAATGTCTAAGATTATTTGCTTCATCTGAACACAAACAGAAAATGAGACAATATTCTGCAAACCTTTCTCCTAAATTAGGGCAAAATTGGCTTATAATTTTGTTTACATTATTAACCTTTTTAGCAAGAACTCTCTGTATATAAAATACTTGCTAAACCATGATTATGCTGTACCTACAAATATTTACATACATCCTGTGCAATTATAAGAAATTATAGGTATGCGTGTCTACTGATCATGTTCATATAGATACCTTTTATCATTTTAAAAGTTAATGCAGGTTAAATAGACACACATATTTGGAATTAGGGAAAACTAAGTTAATGACCATTTGCCCTGTGGAGAATCTTGTTTTCATGCTCAATAAATATTTATGTGCATATGAAGAAGTTGCAGGCAGTCTGCCAAGGGGGCTCTTTTTGTGTCTAAAATATATATTTTAGATTTTCAAACACCATGTAAACTAAGTTGAATGCTGGGTTTTTCTGATTCAGCCTCAAGTGGCTATTTTGATTCTTAATCAGATCAGGAATGAGTATTATCCACCACTGGTATATTCCATGGCAAGTCAGGAATCTTAACTAAGTTCATCTCCATTGTGAGCTCAGTCTAGGAAGTTTGGCCAAGTAGGGCTTAATTTTCCCACATGCAACTAGATACAAACTTTCTCTAGCCAATTGCACAGAAAAATATATGATTATTCACAGTTTAAATTTAGAAAGATGATTTTCCAGAATCCATTAATAGTTTTCAAACTTAAGTAGTAGACTTATCACAACACTCTCTCAGGTAGCTGGTGTCTAAAAATATGACAAAAGAAAGAAAATTTTAACAATCCAACCAAAACAGAACCTACTAATGTTTCCTTAAATTGTACTCCAACTAGTGGTTTTGCCAAGTGTGGTCTAAAAAGACATAGTATTAATGCAAACCAATCAAATAAGATGAGAATGAATATGGGTGTATAGATAAGTTTATCTCCTGGGCTTTATGGGCTTAAAATGATAACACATCAACATCCCAAAGCTTATACATGACTGACTTTCCTTATAACAAGGTCATCAATATAACTTCAGGGACAGGAATTTAAAATATCTGTGTCATAAATAATAGCAATAACATGTGCTGGATCCCTACTATGTTCCAGAAATTCTATCTGATTTAAATGAATTTTTCTCCTTTACACTTTACTGCATCCATATAGATGAAAACCTGAGGTAAAAGAAATTAGTTAACTCGTGCAAACCTATATAGCTAATAAATGGCAGAGAGGGGATTTATATGCAACGACATCTGGCTATGAAGTACTCCTCTTAGTATTTCACTTACACAGGCAATAAGAATGTCCTCAACCTGATTTACTCCAGGGCTTTCCCCATTGCCGGGCTTAGGCTGGGAAAGCTTCTAAGACCACAAAGAAGATTCAAGGACAGAGGCTGCTGCTGGGCTGTGACATTTGAATTTGTGCACACAGAATACCTGGCTCAATACGGGATGAAGAAGCAAGACACACACAGACCCAGGAGGGATTAACTCCCATTATCCCCGCCACTGTCATTGCTGCCTTCCTGCCCAGGAAAATACTGCAGCAGAAAGACAGCCTTCTGGCTACTTCATAAACCAAAAAAGAAGTCATTCGTCTGCATAGCGTCTCCCAGCCACAGCCACTGTGGCCTGCTGTCACTATCTCAGATGCTCTTCCGCTCCCATGCCACCACCCCCTGTGAAGCAGGAGCGTCCCTTCTCCTGTTCCCTTGCAGTTCATCAGCTCCAAATACAGCTACAGCATGTGAGGGTGGACTCTGGTGACACCTGACTGCATACATTGTTCCCTCTCAGTGTTACTCCACCCCACCTTCAGCACTAGTTACACTGAACTCACATAAATTTTGTTCAAAAACAATAGGCAGTATAAAAACCATTGTTGAACTCCTACCATTTTATATGATGAAGCTCTGCATCATTTCCAATTTTTTCTAAATTACTTTTTACTGTCTTTGACTGTTTGATCAATCTTACATTCTTACATGTGGTGGACTGAGCAACTCCTCTGAAGATAACAGCATGTAATGTAGCAACCATTGTTAATTTCTATCACTTTGTTCTGAGGTCATGTATCATTTTTGTTGTTTTTGTGTTGTTTTGATTTTGTCCTCATTGTTGTTTTGTTAGTTATTTTTACCTTTAAAATAAAAAATAATAAATTTTGTTCAGAATATTAAGCTAGGCCTGTTTATCAGTAGTTAATTGCAACCATAGTGTAAACAGTATATTGTTTATACTATGAAAAGGACAGAAATTATCTATAGTCATAAAAAACAGGTTTGTTGCATAAAGTAAGATACATTTCCTCATTGGAATATAGTACCGCTATTAACACCACAGAAAATTTTACAAAGTGCATTATAGAACTGGGGATATAGCTCAGTGATAGAGTGCTGGTCTACCTGTTTAAGACCGTGGGTACAGTCCCCAGCACCACAAGAAATAGTAGTTAATACTATTGAGATATGAACATCATATTCAAAATATGAACACCAAATAACATGTAAAACCATTCTAACTTTTTATTGAAATTTTACTCACATAGTTACTTGTTACTAGAATATAAAGATATCAAGGTTACCTCATGACTTTTTCCTGCCACAGGCGCTGGAAACTCCCTGAACAGTTTTGTTTTAGATTAAGTAATGTTCTTTAGAAAGCCTCCACGTGTACTGCATACATTTCCAAACAAGGCAATGTTCCCTGAAAGAGGTGAGACTTCTGTTAGCTTCCTGTATGGATTGTTAACTTAGTCTAGGTGATTCTGATTACATTGAGAGCGAACTACTAAACAGTCTGATGAATTTTATGGGGAAAACACCAACCCTCAGGTTTTGGAGGAAGATACCAGGATGGAAGGCAGCCAGCACGATTTCCTGCCTGCGCTCATCTCCCTGTCGCTGTCTGCGTCTCATAACCTAGACTGATTCACCTTCACCTCTCTTTTGCCTTTCCTCTATCCAGGCTCAGACCCTCTTCTCACTCAGGGAAAATTTGTGATCCTCTATTAGATCCTACTCAGAAGTGTAGTTTAAGGACCAGAGGTTTTGGGGTCTTCAGGAGCTTGTTAGAAATAAAGAATCTCAAGACCTAACCTAGACCTACTGAAACAGAATCTGCGTGCTTAACAAGACCCTTGGGTGTTTTATTTGCATAACGCAATCTAAGAAGGACTGTTATTGGTCAGTTCCCACAAGATACAGCATCCCAAACTCCTCTTGCTGCTAGTACCACTCTTACCTCTTACTCCTAGATCCATGTCATTTACTAGGATTAAAATTTACCCCATACCTTAGAATTGACTTTATGACACATTAACAAACACAGTGTTCCAGTGACTTCATATGTCATTCTGCTTCATTCTGGCACTCTGCCAGCATCTGAGATCTAACTTGTTAACTACAGTTTTAGCCCAGCTTATTAACATTTTAGTAGTGGACCTAAATCCTTTTGTTTTCTCAATATCCACCCGTAATTCTCCCACCTTTTTGCCCAACTGATCTATTCTTTTGTGCCTTTTACAAAACCAGGAACACATTCTCCTATTATTTAAAGAATTTCAGAAAAGATGCCATTTATAAGGCTTTTTTCCCTGCTTCTTTTGTGGTGATAATAACCAGCTTTATCAGCTCTTCGCTGAACCATTATTAACCAATTTCTCACCATGCTGTTCACATTTTGTAAGCCAATTGATGAATCACTGTTTTTAGTTCCTCTAGAGAAAGGAAAGGTGCTTCTCCTACATTTACCTAATTTGACCATCACCACATTTGAACACGGGTTCTTGCCTACAGTTGAGTGCTGAAAGAGGAAAAAGTGTTACGTATCAGAAAGACTTTTATCTGAAGCTAGTGATTTTCTTTTCATTTTTTACATGCTTTTTTAAAAACTGAGAATTTTTATTTGTATGACAAATCATTAATAATGGCACCCACCATTCTGAACACCCTCCTTGCCCCCCAAACACCGTCACTCAGTACCTGAGTTGATGTGTCACATCTTTGTGAAGCCAAAAAGATATGTGAGAGTGAGACCGCAACTCAGAGGAGTGAAGCAATTTTTCAGAAGTCAAGGTTCTATTTATGTCCATTCCTAATTTCAGATCCATCATAGCCTTCAGTACTGTGTGCTGCTTTGCATTAAATGATATTCAAAAAAGTTATAATGCAACTCCCAAGGCTTTGATTCACACTCCAAGAACGTTGTTTAATATCAGAACAAATAGGACAGTCCTGTGTTCATTTACTTGTTGCTAATGCACATTTAGCCCTTATGATTCACCATACATTTTTAGATGGTTTAACATTTAGGAGGCTGAATACTTTTCAGGTCAAATATGAAATCAAGCAGTCAGTGAAGTGAGAACCAAGTTAAAGTGCAAGAATGCAGGACATATTTTGCTTTGTGTCATGTACCAAATAACTAATAGGCAGCAAGGGCTCTCAGGGTTATAATTTCAGCCCAAGGTTCTGGTAACTACATGAAATCTTTGAGTGGTTTATGATATCATAAGGTGAAATTATAGCTCCTCATGGGTAAAAGTTATTGAAAAGCTTTCAGACATTGAGTACCATAACTAACCTGTCTTCTATAGCAATTATAGGAAAAGCTATATTAAATGTCTAGTCATATTGACTAATGACTTTAAATATAGAAATTATTTTTTCAAATGAGAATGCCAAACAGGCAATTCATTCATCCATCCACTCCATAAATATGTATAAGCCCAAGTATGTCTGGCTGTAAGACAGGATTACAGGAGCATGCAAGGCAGCTCTCTAATACCACCCTCAGAGAACTTTCATTTCAGTGAGAGAATTAGAAATGAAATGATCATCACTGTGAGATAAGTGTTAAGATGATGATCAGAATGCTGTGCGAAATGTAGCAAGAACTGACTGGCTTGGGGAGGAGAGGGCAGAATACCATCAGAGGAAGCCTCCTTGGGGAAGAAAATACAGAACTGAACTCTGAATGTTGAGTCAGAATCATGAATCAAAAAGAAAACTCATTCTTATCAAGCGGGTAAATAAAATGAGAAGAAAATAAAGAGACTGTGGAAATATGCAGAGATCCAGCTTCCCTCCGACTGATAGGAAGATCTGTGTGTTTCTAAAGGAAACCGGGAATCAGAGAATAATGTGTGCTGTAGGCACCAAGATGGCAAAGTAGCTAGCAGCAGAGAAAGAGCCTCTCTGAGGGTTGCCATCCAGATGCTGGAATATAGCAATTTGAAAAACACAAGAAGAAGGGAGGTGGGTCCCATGGACCTAGGAAGGGTCTCAAGTGAGAAGTAAAGCCCACAAAAACAGTGAAGAGAGAAACTTCAATAAAGAAGAAGCAGGTAGCCAGAAGTGACCCTCCCCAAGATGGCACTCATTGCTCAAGAAGAGCATTCAAAAGTGGGCACAAGGTGACTACTGGCAACCTCCATGGAGACACATAGCAGGAGAGGAGAGCGGTAGACATGAAGGACTGCACTAGCTGATGGTGAGTGATGAGGGCTCAGTCATACTGGGTGAGACACTGATTGGACAGGAGCCATCCTGGAGAGGGGCTGGCTGACCTCAGATCTCAGAATGGCTGCCGACTCTGTGGAATGGCTCCCAGCTGGGCTCAGGCCCAGGGAAGGTGTGCTGATGATTGCAGGCTGAATGAGTCAGGTCTCAGTCAGAAGCTACAGGCTCACAGAGATTGCCTGGTGCCCCACCAAAAACCTACTGCTGGCTTACTGGAATAAATCAACATGGATCAGAACTTTGTCTCCACACTTTGTCTACCAGCGGCAGCAGATGCAAACCTGAAAGTGGGCTTTTTTTTTTTTTTTTTACCCTCTTGCTCATTTCCTTTTTGTTGTGGAGTAGTGATTTTGTTTTTGTTTTTCTCTCCTTCATTGTTTGATCTTGTTTTTATATGAGTATGAACATGATTTCTGGCCTCTTTGTGGTTGTTGTTCTGTTCTGTTCTTCTTTTACCTCTTCCTTCTCTTTTCCTTCAGTCTTCTGCACCAATTTTCCAGTTAGCATGATCCCCCTTTATCCTCCAGCCTTACTTCTAATCTCTTCCTCTTCTTCTACCTCTCTATTTTTTCCCTAAACTTTTAAAATTTTAAACCCTGAAGGGGTTTTAAAATTGACATATTAAGTAATTATATACTGCATATAATTTTCTGATCTTTTTTAGGTTTCATTATATAACCACAAATGTATTTCATACAATCAATAGAGGCAAATTAATGGTTAACTCAGTTTGTCATTTTCTAGGCTGTGACTGATGCTACTGTTATTGCTGATGGTACCACTATAGTCAAAAGTGACATAATTGTTTGACAAAGCTGTTCTTCCTGGTATTTCAAGGCTGAGATTGACTAAGGGTCATGGAGTATACTGTGGAGCAGTGTTAGAGAACCAGGGGCAGCAACTTCTCATCCCCCAAATATTCAGAGATAGGATCTACAACAGACTCAAAACCCAACAATCAGTTACATCTGGACGATACTTTGGAGAATTAGTCATTTGCTAAGAGTTCTAAATACTAGCAATAAAACAATCCACCATAGACAATTTACATGAATTAAACTAAAAAAAGAAAATGACAAGACCCTTAAATGAGATTCAACTCCAGACACCCAGTCCACCAAAGGAAAACCCAGGAGACAATGAAGTGGAACAATCTGAAAGCCACTCACCTAACCTGTCTAAAGTGATAACAAAAAAGCAATTGAATGAGGCTCTAGAAAAAATTAATTCAGAAATAATTTCTCAAATAACTGCAGAGATAATGTCCATAATGAAGACCATGCTCAGTGACTCTACATACAGCAGATACAGACAGAAAAAATAAAAGATTCTTAACAATATTATGGAAGCCATGAATACTCAGCATAGTAAAGAAAGGGAATCCATAAGCCAGATTCAAGCAGATATCCAAGAGAATAAAAATTCATTGGAAGTATACACAATACAGTAAGCCAACGCAAGGACAGGATCTTATGTATACAAGACAGGCTTGTGGTTAGTGATCATAAAAAGAAAGATTTCTTAAAAATAGTAAGGGACCATGAGAAATCAACTGAGCAGCTGCTAGATGAGGCAAAGAAGAATAACTTAAGATTGATTAGACTTGATAAAAAAGCACGAGACAGGACAAATGATATTAAAAATAATTGTTTGCAGAAGTCAGGACAGAAAACTTCCCTGGTAGAGAAAAAAAATTGACATTCAGTAAGTGAGGCATATAGAACTCCAATTAGCTATGATTTTTTAAAAAACTACATATAGGAATATACCATCCAAGATTCCAGAAATTCAACACAAGAATAGAATCTTAAATAGAATCTTTTAGGGAAAAGAAATAAATCACCTATAAAGCAAAGCCCATCAGAATCACAGCTGACTTCTCAAGTCAAGAAGAGTTCAGAGTGAAATATTTCAAGTTCTAAAGGAAAACAACCTTCAACTCAAACTGATGTACCCCACAAAACTGTTTTAAATCTGATGGAGAGATAAGATACTACCATAACAAAGAACCTCTGAGAAAATTTATGGCCACCACACTAGCACTCCAAATGTTTTGCAGTACATTTATAAAGAGATAACAAGGCCTAAAACTCCCATGAACCTCAACAGAAGGAATCCACCAGGCAATGCAAATAATTAAACACAGGGAGGAAAAAAAGGGGGGAGCTAAAAACAGGAAAATAGCAGGACAAGGATAAATCAATACACATTGATTGTAAACATAATGTTAGTGGCCTCAATTCACCAATCAAAAGACACAGACTAGAAGAATGAATCAAGAAAAAAGGTCAAACAATATGCTGCATACAAGAAACACATTTCATTTGAAAAGAAATTCAGAAACTGAAAGTCAAAGGATGGAAAACAATACTGCATGTAACAGGAACCTAGAAAAAACAAGGGTAGCTATTCTATTTGCAGACAAATGAATTTCAAGCCAAGACTGATGAAGAGAGATAAAGAAGGTCACTATATTCTTGTAAAGAGAATAATGCAACAGGAAAAGATAACAATCATAAATCTATATGCAACAAGTACCAGTGCTCTCAACTATATAAAACAAATAATAATGGACATGAAAAATCAAAAAGCACTAATACAGTAGCATTAGGAGAACTCAATACCACACTGTCACCAAACATCAGATCAACTAGACAAAGAATCAACAATGAAATATTAGAACTGAGCTAAACTTTTGAATAAATGGACTTAGTAGATGTTTACAGAGTGTTCCACCCCAGGGGCTGGGGATATAGCTCAGTGGAATAAGCGCTTGCCTAGCAAGCGCAGGGTCCTGAGTTCGATCCCCAGTACAGCAGAGTGTTCCACCCCACATTAAGATGAACACTCTTCTTAGCTGCACATGAGGATGTTCTCCAAAATAGTCCACATAATCTGTGTTCATGAACGTACACTTCGAGGTTGTCAATAGGTAAAGCAACAACCATTGTTGAGTCCCTGTCACCTTGTCTGTAAATCAGTTTTGATTGTGCTATTTCTTGTGCTACTTTGTGTCTGTTTGTTAATATGTTTTTATTCTTTTACTCTTAAAATTTAAAAAAATAGTCCACATACTAGCTCATAGAGCATGCTCCATTAAATGCAAAGGAATTGAAATTATCCCATGCATGTTACCAGACCATAGTGCAATCAAATAGGAAATCAATAGCAAGAAAAACCCAAAAGAGCTTCAGGAACACTTGGAAATTTAACAGCACCCTCTTGAACAACCAGTGAGTCATAGATGAAATTAAAGAAGAAATTATACAGTTTCTACTATTAAGTGAAAATGGCAGTATAACATGTCCAAACTTATGGGACACAATGAAAGCAGTCCTAAGAGGAAAATTATAGCAGTGAATAACCATGTCAAGAAAGCAGAGCAAGTGCAAATAAACAACTTATTTTTGAACCTCAAACTTCTAGAAAAAGAATAGGCTAAACCAAAAGCTCATATGAGGGAGGAAATTATAAAGATCAGAGCAGAAATCAATGCATTTGAGACTAAGAAAACAACGCAAAGAATCAATGAATTGAGGAGCTGGTTCTTTTAAGGATTAAATAAAATCAACAAATCCTTATGAAAAAATTGAAAGACAAAAAACAATGCAATTAGGAATAAAAAGGGTAAAATCACAACAAACACTGCAGAAATCCAGAAAATCATCTACACGACTTTGAAAACTTGCAATCTAATAGAATAGAAAATGCAGAAGAAATGGACAGATTTCTAGAAACACATGAAATGGCTAAGCTGAATAAAAGATATAAAAGTGCTAAATAAACCAGTATCAATCAATGAAATTGAAAATGTAATTAAAAATATATCAGCCAAGAAAAGCTGTGGCCCTGACAGATTCACTGCTGAGTTCTACAAGAAATTTAGAGAGGACTTAACACCACTACCTTTAAAACTCTGTAATGAAATTGAAAGGGAAGCAATATCCCCAAGTTCACTTCTGGAAACAAGCATTACCCTGATACCAAAACTGGAGAAGGACCCAACTAAGAAAGAGAACTACAGACCAATCTTCCTAATGAGCATAGAGGCAAAAATTCTCAGTAAGATATTGGCAAACAGAATGCCGCAAATCATCAAGAAGATTATACACCATGGCCAAGTAGGATTCATGCCAGAGATGCAAGGATGGTTCAGCATGTGCAAATCAATAAATATAATACACCATGTTAACAGAGGTGTAACAAGGACAAAAATCATATGATCATTCTCAATAGATGCATAAAAAGTTTTTGATAAAGTCCAGCACCAATTCATGATAAAAACCCTACCAAAGAAACAGATGGTCATTATCTCAATCTGATAAAAGCCATTTATGACAAACAAGTAGCCAACATCATACTAAATAGACAAAAATTGAAAGATTTTACTCTAAAATTAAGAACAAGATAAGGATGTCCAATGTCTCCACTCTAACTCAACATAGTTGTGGAAACTTTAACCAGAGCAATTAGACAAGGGAAAGAAGTAAACTAGTAAAGGAAAAAGTTAAATTATCTTTATTTGCAGATATCATGATACTCTACGTAGAAGACCCCAAAAACTCCACTAAAAAACTGCTAGATTTAATAAACAAATTCAGTAGGGTAACTGGATACAACATCAACACTCCAAAATCAATAGCATTTCTGTACATGAATAACAAACTCACTGAGAGAGAAATTAGGGAAGAAATGCCTTTCACAAGAGCATCTAAAAAATGAAATACCTAGGAAAAGATGTAAAAGATCTCTACAGTGAAAACTGCAGTGCTCTGAAGAAGTGGATTGAAGAAGGTATCAGAAATGGAAAGGTGTCTCTTGCTCTTGGGTAGGAAGAACGATTAGTGTGAAAAATGGCCACACTTCCAAAACTGTTGTACAGATTTAATGCAATTCTGATCAAAATTCCAAAAGAGCATAGCTCACAAAACTAGAGAAAATAATCCTAAAATTCATTTGGAGTCAGAAGAGTCTTAGAATAGCAAAGGAAATTCTGGGCAACAAAGGCAAGGTACAAGGCATCACAATGCTTCACTTGAAATTATAATTTAAATCTAATGTGATAAAAACAGCATGGTACTGGCAAAAAAAATACAAAGATCAATAGAACAGACTAGAAGATGTAAAAGCAACTCCAGACATACTCAGCCACCTATCTTTGACAAAGGTGTCAAACACATTCACTGTAAAAAATATATCCTCTTTAATAAATGACACCAGAAAAACTGGCTCTGCAATGCCAAGGACTAAAATTGGACCCATATCTTTCACCATGCACTAAACTAAATTTGAAATCAATTGAAGATCTAAACATTAAATCATAAACATTAAATCTGCTGGAAGATAGAATTGGTAAATTTGCTGAAGACATTGGTATAGGCAAAGACTTTATTCATGAAACCTTGATTGCACAGAAACTGTCAAAGAATCACTAACACGGATCTCATCTTACTAAAAAGCTTTTACACAGCAACAGAGTGAAAAGATAACCCACAATGTGGGAAAAAATATTTGCCAACTGTTCCTCAGATAAAGGATTGCTATCAAGAACATATAAAGAATTTAGAAAAAATCAGACCTCTCAAATTTAAAGACCCAATCCAAAAATGGGCATCTGAGATGAATATACACTTCTCAGATGAAGAAATACAAATAGAAAATAAATATGTGAAAAAATATTAATATATCACTGGTCACTCATGAGAAGCAAAAGCAACACTAAGATTTCATATAACCTAGAAAGAATGGCTGTTATCAAGAAATCAACCAATAACAAATACTGGAGAGGTTGTGGGGCAAAAGGAACTCTTCTCCACTATTGGTGGTACTGTAGACTGATGCAACCACTGTGGCAATCAGTATGGAGATTCCTCAAAAAACTAGAATTAGAGGTCAGTCTCATTCGATCCAGCTATTCCCCTTCTGTGTATCTTTGTAGAAGAATTAAAAATATTGTACCACAGCAATATATATACACTCGTGTTTGTAGCAACACAATTTGTAATAGCTAGATCTTAGAAACAACCCAAATACCTATCAACTGAGGAATGGATAAAAAAGATGTGGTCTCTTTATACAATGGAGTACTATTCAGCCATAAAGAAGGATAAATGGAAACTTTTATAGGTAAACGGTTGCAACTCGAGACCATACTCATAAATAATAAACCAGATGTACATGTGCAAACATCATATTGTCTCTGTAGTGTGAGAAGCTGAAAGAGCAAATAAGATCCAAAATGTACAATATATGTTATAAAATGGGAGGAAACTATTCAAAAGGAAAGAGAAACTGGGATGAGGGAAAAGGAAAAAAAAAAAAAATATATATATATATATATATATATATATAATAGTTAAGATAGTTATATTACTAATTTCTCTTAGTACATTGAAAAGAAAGATTTGTGCTGATATTGTTTGGACAATTAAATGCTGATATCTTATACTCTGAGTAACTAATTTAAAGTTAACAATGTGCAATGTATTAACCATTATCTTCTTCTTGTCTTGTTTTTGAATTTTGTTTTCCTCTCTTTAAAATAAAACTCTAATAAAAGAAAATCATATGTGAAATAATGTGTCTAGGACATTAATAAAAAGTATGTGGCCTTTTGCTTCTTGTGAACAGCTGGTCCTCCTGGATCCCCCATACTGCCATTTTCTTTCTTTCTTTCTTTCTTTCTTTCTTTCTTTCTGTCTTTCTGTCTTTCTTTCTTTTCTTCCTTCCTTCCTCCCTTCTTTCCTTCATTCTTTCTTTCTTCTGTGTGCTCTAACAGCTGGCATGAGATTGGGATTTAGTGCAGATATCTCCACTAACTGGTATCCAATGTGGCCTCAACACACAGCATTCTCGCTTGGCTGGTGGATTTACTAGGAGTGTTGTGTTGGTGTTGAGATCTTGTGTGATGAATCTGGAGATGTCTGGGGTGTAGCTAAGGTTAGCACTTTCAATACAAATAAGAATTTCACTGGGATTAAGACAAGGGGTAATGTCTTTCTTTAAAATCCCTTCCTTTAACATCTCTTTCTTTAAAATCTATTTTGTTTTGTGTTATTTTATTTATTTTTGATATGGGGATTTGAATGCTTATTGCCACTGAGCTATAATGCTGAGCCATAAAATCTGTTTTAAAGAAGGCAAAGTACACAGTGCTGGTTAACAGCATCACCCAGCATCACCTACACACTCCAAGAAATAATTAAGTACAATCCTTAGTTCGTACAGGTGGGAACTTTAGATATTTAAATTTGGAACAATGTAAAAGGAAGAAGGAGAAGGAGAAGGAGGAGG